>CM031918.1:36207421-36313446 GCA_018703695.1 Prunus fruticosa
CAGTAGTACTGTGAAACTATACCTTATAAAGAGGGCCAAACCCTTCCTCTCCCAGCTTATTAGCTTCAGAGAAGTTGTTATTAGCTCTGTATCATTCTTTCCACCTCCATCACCAACATTACCTAGAATCTCATCATATTTCTTCCTGTGCTCCCTATTTCAGTATTATTTTGTCAGATGGCTATTTGTTAGTATTTCAAGAATCTGCGTGAGAGAGAGAGAGAGAGAGAGAGAGAGAGAGAGAGAGAGAGTGGTAGGACAAACAAAGGGTTTAGGTAATGAGCTGCCTGGGAACTTTTGGATCAATGCCTATGCAGAATATTCCGGGTTGTGGATCATCATGTGCTGCCCAGGATGTAAGACGCGTTTCTTGGCCCGTTCTTTTGTCGATGCTAAGCTTCAAGCCAGGCAACAATGTATCTGATGGATGATCGAAGCTCTGCCACAAAATGTCTTTTCCAAATGTCAGTTGAAGGTTTCCACTGTCCAGTAGTTCAGCAGTTGTGGCATTCATTGCAGAAGCAGGTACTGATGCATTAGATGACCAGATAACTAGTTTTCTAGTAATCCCATCTAACAAAACAAGATTCCCATCAGCGCTGAGGGCGAAAACACCCGGAGAATCAAGCCGGGATTCTCTGTTAGCAACCCATACAATTGACTCTGTCTTTGGAATTGTGTTGTACCATATACCAAGGAAGTATCTGGTAGAATTTGGAGGACTGGAGAACCCTAATGCGAAGGTTCCACTAGAAGAAGTCAAAGTCTGGTTTGCGGTGATTGTTTTTTCTGGTACTAAAGTGTCTAGGGTTGTACAAGGTGGCAAGACAAGAGATAATAGTAACAAAAAAAGACAGAGAAAGAGCAACCCCATCTCCATTTTCATAGACACAAAAACAGAGAAACAAGAAGAGGAAGTGGAATAAGAAGAAAATAGTTCCTGCCAGTGGAAAACTATAATTTGTACTCAATGAAACTGGTAAAGGTTTGCGTTCAATACTAACAGAATTGTAGTGGGACAAATTCTACAAAGCCATCATGATTCATACTTATTTACTATTGAATGTCGATTTCCCTTGCTCAGATGACTAAGGTTGCTTCTTAAATGTTGTTTAGCTTTCTGTTCTCCACAACATATCCAAAGATCGTGGCCATACAACAAGTGTAGGCCACTCGGACGTAGTATAACTGAAACAAGCTCCTCTCTTGTTATCAAGTGTTGTTTGGTGGTTGTACTCCTTTGGGGCCTTCCTTGTGCATTGCAGAAAGATTCATAGGATTGGGGTAAAGTTTAAGTTGTTCAATTGTTGGAAAAATCTGTTCTAAAGTTCTATTCATGGAATCAAATGGATTCTTGAGTTTAAAGCTAAGTTAAGTGCAATTTGGAAAAAACTAGAGAGGACTATTTGAGTTTGAATGTTTAACTTGGCTTTGAAACTAAACTTGGAAAAAGGAAATTAAAGGACGAATTGTGGAAACTTTGTTACTAGACAGAGATGTTATAGTAACATGTGGTTGTATTGTTCAACTATGAACTTCCCATTCGTAATACACACACTTTGAATCCCGGGAAAACTAGGAATTTATTTTAAAGTTCTCGTTCGAAGCACTTTATTTTAATCTAGCGCCACGTATTTTGAAATAGGTACTCCGGCTACTTGCACGCAGCGGGCAGGACCCACTCAGGGCCAAGCATTGTGGGACTATTTGTGAGTGGACTTTGTTTTCAAATAATAAGCATGGTTTTATGATGGAATTATTATGCATATGAATTTAATGGTTTATTGAATTCATTTTATATTTAATAGTTTATTGAATTCATTTTATATTTAATAGTTGAATTTATTATTTTTGTAAAGTATTTGCGATATATTTGGGTTTTGGCATATTTGGGTATCTTGAGTTTGTTTATATGATTTTTGGGAAATTGCTGTCTATGTTGGTTATGTGTGGGGTACTTGGGATGTTGATGTGAGATGTTGGAAAGAATTGAGATTAGAATGTCAGTTTGAAGTGCTATAAGCACTACCCTATGTACCTCCCCGAATTTGGAACTTGGATATGGAAACTTGAGATACTTGGAAATGTCGGAACCCGGGCACCCTTGACGGGGTGTTTCCTAGACTCTTAGCGGGGTAGTCTGTGCGCGTAGGACTTGTTACAGGCGTACGAGTCTTGAGGATTTGGCTGTACGTGCTAGTTGAGAGTTAGTCCCCCAGTTGGACGGCTCGTTCTCTGAGGACCCGCCCCGAATTTCTTGAAACCCGAGACGAATCCTGTGGAATTCCCGACATCACCCGATGTCAGGCCCACTCACTGAAACTATATCCTCTTTTCCCAAAAGGAATTGAGGACACGAGATTTCCTACCGAAATTTCGGCAGTCTCCCCTGTAAATTGAATATTTCCCAAATTTCAACCTGCATAAAATTCACATTTTTAATATCCCAACAGGCAGCACGCACAATATAATTTCATGCAATTCATATAATCGGCCTCCGGCCTTCAATAATTCGAAACAAAACCAACAATATTCTCAAGTCAATTACTACATAAACCATGTACTTAATGACTTCAAACAACTTTACAAACACCACAGAAATCATTAAACTGGGTTCAAATCCAACAATCACATCGAACCACATCAGGAATCCAATCACATACGCAAAATCGAACAAACCTTTTTAAACACAACAATATTCCGCGGCTGCACCTAGATGAGACCCCAGGCTGCCTACATACCATTGGACAAGGGATCAAGCCACACGTAGTTCTCGTCTCAATGGTCACAAGTCCGATAATAAACAATTATTTACAACAGAACCATCTATACATTTCAGATCTGACACAATTCCAAATCCGACAAACACAATGAACACATTCTCGAATTCTTCTTTTATAACGGTTCAATCCCGTAACCATACCCTATCCAAGGCGTATGTACATTAAACACATCATCATACCCTATTCAAGGCGTATGTTGCCGTACAACACTTCCCAATTCAGGGCTCAAACATTCATATATAAACAGGGTACTCACAAAGTACAAACTTACGAATCTCAAATCCAGAATCAAAACCACATATACATATATGTAATATAATAACGCCCATCTCTCACCATCATCATGTACCAGGGGAAACAATCCAACATGGGATTATTGACTAGCTCACACTTATCCGGCCCTCAAACGTCCATGTGGCTAGGGACAAGCCGTCCAACTGGGGGACTAACTCTCAGCCAGCACTTACGGACGAAGAATCAAGACCCGTACGCCTGGAAACGGTCCTACGCGCGCAGACTACCCAATTAAGGGTCTACAGCGACACCCCGTTAAGGTATGCCCCGGGTTCCGTCATATCCAGACCATATCACAATTTCCATATATCAGGATCCAAGGGGAGGTACATATGCTGATGCACATCATGTCCTGGGGGAAACAATCCAACAGGGAATTGTTGACTAGCTGACACTTATCAGCCCTCAAACGGACTATGTGGCTAGGGACGAGCCGTCCAACTGGGGGACTAACTCTCAGCCAGCATGTACGGACGAGGAATCAAGACCCGTATGCCTGTAACAGTCCTATGCGCGCAGACTACCCAATTAAGGGTCTACAGCGACACTCCGTTAAGGTATGCCCCGGGTTCCTTCATTTCCAAGTATCACACCTTTCCATAATCCATTCACAAATCCAGGGGGAGGTACGTATGATGGTGGAGTTCGTAATCCTTATGTAAATATTATAAAGTAATATTCTCTTCCTTAATCCAATTTTTCCCACAATACCTATTTATAGCATAGGCAAATAAACTCTCAAGCATAGAACCCATAATCGGGGAAGTACCTAAGATAGTGCTTTCTCAAATATTATATATATAAACTCATAACACTCGAATATATCAAATCCACAAATGTATCACAAATATTTTACAGAAATTAAACATTCAACTATTAAAAATAAAAAGAATTTAAATAAATCATTAATTTCAATAACATGAGATTTATATCACAAAACCATAAAAACAATCTCATAAATCCACAAAATCAACATAAATCAAATGACGGTCAAGACTCGTCCAAAAAGGTCGTTCTAGTACTTCTTGAAGAGTGGAACTACTTCGGAAGACTCACGGTCAACCGAGGGTCAAACTGCCCAAACTTGGTCAACCGGGCCCCGCAGGGCCCACGACCTCCGTTTTATGATCCGAACGTCCCTATGGGTTCCACAAGGTCTAGGATACCCACCCTGCAAGTTTGGTCCGGATTGGACGGTTAGATCGCTCGCGATCGCACGATCGGACGGCTAACGTAAAACACAAACTTTAACTATTTAAATCGGAACATCCGGGCTCTGATTCCCGATCCGCGAATTCCTACACGATCCTAGAAATATCTAAATCAACATATATTAAATGGGAAGCGATCCAACGGTTTTAACATATCGATCCCGGAAATCACACAATATGTAAAATCCGTTCGGGTTCAAACGTTATCCGAATTGAGATCCGTAACATTCTATGCACTCGTGACAACCAGGAGATCATTTTAAGATAAAAAAAAGTCTCTCTGCTACAGTGCCCACACTCCGCCACACGCGCCGGCAGTGCGTAAGTGTCCAAAGCGATAACCACTCGCCGGAAAAACTTAACATATTGACTCCAAAATCCTACTCTAGGTAATACACCTAATTTGGAGTCACTTTTGTTCTTGGGCATACGCTAAAAATTGATGCAATCCTACCCAACCATCAGCTAGAGCTCGAGGAATAGATCAATTTCCATACATGGATCGCCAAAATGGCGGCCGGACGACGGAGAACGGAGCCGGCGAAGTTTTTGTCAAAACCGGCACCTTCCTCTTCGTTTTCCGACGAAATCACAGCGATTGGCGGCGGGACCTGGCTGGGGTTGGAAGAGGACCGCGGCCCAGTCATTTTGGTACCGGCCCGTCAACTTTGGTGGCCGGACGTGGTGGTGGCGGCCCAAAAACCCCGATGATGAACAGGAACAGAGGGGGTCTTTGCAAATTTCTCATCTTTCATCGCCAATTGCTATTGGAGGTGGCTGGAGATGGTGTGCTTAGTGGCTATTTTCTTTCTTCTTGGCATATTGTGTTCTCTGTTAAATGTTCTTACTGTCTTGTGACCGTGTAAATGACTATGATTTCATAGCAGGACTCTTTTGACAATCGGATTGTGTTGTAGTGTTCTCGTCGGAGGTCTTTGCGTTGAAGGTCTATGTGTCAGTTTGTTGTTTTATTCTATCTTTGCTTTAGCATCGGTCCTGCGTGACCGTTTTTCAGGCTCTTTCCTACCCTAAGGTTCGTCCCTCATGAAGGTTTTAACGAGGCCACCGTTTCTTGTCGTTCTATGTACGCTACTTTGATTCTATGAATGAATTCTATTTCTCAAAAGCAAAAAAAGAAAGAAAGAAAAAGGATGCTATCAATAACTCAATTCAAGCAAAATCTTTTTATTTTTCTCCAACTCATTGCCAATAATTTCACTTTGTCATTCAGAGGGGGTGAAAAGTCGAGAGAGTAAGAGAGAAAAATACGACAAGGGAGAGAGAGTAATTATTTGTATAAAAAATATATATAACAAAAGATAAAAAATGTAACCTTGGGTTTTATAAATAGGTGAAATGGTATTTTAAAGAGGCTAGCAACACCAGCAATTAGACTAAATCCAACGGATGTAACAAGTTTGGACCTCAGGTCCTCAAAATATGGTCCTCAGGAGAGCAGCATTCTTGTCTCTAATATGCAAATTATATATATACTAAAACGAATCCAAAAAGTCACTATTCCTAGACTGTTCATAAACTGTAGCTTAGGAATAGTTAAATGACGTTTGTGCCCCTGCTTGCTTGATTGGTTGCCCTCTTAATTATGTTGACTCCTCGAACAGTAAAATGGCATTTTTGTCCTGATGACCAACGACATAGCCCTTTTGCCCTGTTTGCTTCTCTTCTGGAGAAACCAAAGCCGCTTTACCTCTCAAACCTGCGTTTACTTCTCAAACCAGAAAGAAAGCACCGTTCACACGAGAGAGAGAGGCCTCAGAGATCATAGTCGTCTTCTCTAATTCTTGGACATGGGTACTTTCAAGGTAAGCCTGTATAGCTTATTCTCATATCTCTCCCTCCTTTTCAGAAATGAAGGTTTTGGGGGTGCAGGTTAGGGTTTTGAACTCCAATTAACGGTGTCGTTTTTGTGTTGCAGTTTCCACCAGGACCAGGTTGTTTGGAAAAAATGGAAAATTGTTATTGATTATATTAGTATAATTTGTTTGCGCACCATCTTTCTGGGATTTTGTTGCTTGCTGAGTTTATTTTCTATGTTTTTCGTTTTGAATCATTACAACTGAGGTATTCTAGCTGATGATTTTGCTTTAGATTTGGATTGTTTGGAGGCTTTTTGTCATATTTTATTTTAAATTCTTTTGGGGTCCAAACAAGGAATTGATTTTTAATACATGAGGTTGATCAACAAGAAGATAATTTTTTAGAATCTATGTTGGTAAATGAGTGATTGTTGATAACCTTTCTTTTCTTTTTCTTTCTTTTGTTGCATCAATTATAATAAAACTTCAATCCAATTTAAGCAAATGCACAAATTGGTTAATCAGATTCCACGAATTATGTGTGAATGATGTGCAAATTCATAAAAACAAATGTATTCATTCATTAACCAATTATAATGAATGATGTTAAAAAAACTGAGTAGTTAGTCTTGACCAAAAGTTGATATATTAAAGCTAATGAACTAATGAACCAAAAACTGATGCATAAAAGCATGCTCAAGATCAGTGTTGCTTTTCATATTTGATTTTCAAGTCTATTAGTGTGTTAAAATAGCTAGGTTTAATGTACGCTAGGAATGTCTCATTGGTTAAGTGTCAATAAAATCTTTGTTTTTGTTCTCAATATGCATGCTCCTATCCATATATATAATGACAAATAGCATATTTGGATAATCAAATTTGTTCTTTTTCTTCCTTTTCAAAGCTACTAGGTTTAATTGTAACCGAAAAGAAAGTTACTAGGTTTAATTTGTGCTTGCACACAATTTATAATTTATTATCCATTTAGCTTAACAAACTTATTAATGGCACTCTCTGCATATTTTTAGGATTGATACTCAATCAAATCAAATAAAAGGCGATTTCAATCCCTCTTTCGTGTATGAGCCCTCATAAAGATGACATTTATATGCTTTTGTTGAGGAACTTTACAAAATATTCATTACATTTTTGTGTTGTTTTACCCCACATTGTATTTCAGTATCTTCTTGAGGATGTTGCTTTGGAGCCCAAACGGTTGAATCAAATCCCTGTAGGTCAGGAGTTCATGCTTTTGTTTTTTAAACTTTTGCAAGGAACTTTTTACTTGACGTGGATAACTATCATTCTAGCCATGACATTGATTGAGGAGCCAATGTGTTGATTCATGCAGTTGAAAAACTCGGGAGCTTCTTAAGGCAATTTCCTCTTTTTCCAAATGCTTTTCTGGTTGGTGGTGCAGAAGACTTCTTTATTATTGAACTTTCAGTTCAGGAAATTTTGAAGCACTCTGTAACATCCCGGTCCAAAAAAAGAAGTAAAATAATTAAATAAAGAGGAAATAAATTGGAGTAAACAATAAAATAAAATAATTTGAATTAATTAAGGTTTGTTTGGAAAAATTTAAAATATTATTTAATAAAAAAAAAGGGGCAAAAAGGTCATTTTAAGTTCGGGAAGGAATTTCGGATTTCCGGTTGTACCGTTGCGTAGAGCTCGTCGATACGAGTCCGTAGACATGCGGCATGCCCAATTCCGAGTTGTAACGAAAGAGGAAAAGTCTGAAAACGAAAGGGACGTATAAGGAATTTTTTTTAACAAAACTGTTACTGTAGCAACAGTACTGCTACAGTACCGGAGGCAGTTTTAATATTTTTCATATTTCTTCTTCTTTTTCCCTCTCTCTCTCTCTCTCCCCGTGCGCAGCTCCCCCTCTCCCTTTGTTTTTTTTTATAGAACAGCCGGTGGCTTTGCAAGCCACCACCGTCGCCATGCTGCACCACCGGCCACGAGACCGGTCCCATTCGAACCGCCACCTCCTCCTCTCTCTTCTCCGGCCAGCACAGCCCCTGGAACGGACGACGCTCGCCGGAATATGCAGAAAAGTCGTCGGAGTCGTCGGAATTGTGGCGATTTTTCAAACCCTTCGTTCTCCTTCGTTTCTCCACCGAATTGGACGAGTGAGGTATGAAAATTCATCTATTTTTCGTGCTCTAGCTGCATGTGGGTTAGGTTTCCAGAAATTTTGAGAGTTTATAACTCAAATTTCTTATTGAAAAAAACTGGCAGTTTCGGCCACCACTTTCGGCCACTTCCGGCCACTTTTTGGCCATTGTCCAAGAACAAAAGTGACTCCAAATTAGGGGTATTACCTAGAGTAGGAGTTTGGAGCCAAGATTCTAAGTTTTTCCGGTCACCGGAATATTGATCAAGCCACCCACGCGCGGCAGCGCGTGGGGCGGCACGTGGGCAGTCCGGCAGATGTCACATTTTATCCTAGAATGATCTTTGTGTTGTCACGAGCGCGTAGAATTTTACGGATCTCAATTCGGATAACGTTTGAACCCCGAACGGATTTTACATATTGTGTGAATTCCGGGTTCGATATGTTAGAACCGTTGGATCACTTCCAATTTAATATATGTTAATATAGGCATTCCTAGGATTGTGTAGGATTTTATGGATTGTGAATCGGAGCCCCGGATGTTCCGATTCAATAAGTTAAATTTTGTATTTTTACGATAACCGTCCGATTTGGTACGATTGTGAGTGATCCGATTCGTATCATTGTGAGTGATCCGATCGTCCGATTCGACCAAACCTGAAGGATAGGTTTATTAAACCTTGTGGAACTCTTAGGGACGTTCGGATCGTAAAACGGAGGTCGTGGGCCCGCGGGCCCGGTTGACCAAATTTGGAAAGTGTGACCCACGGTTGACCGTGAGTCTTCCGAGGTAGTTTCACACCTCGAAAAGTATTAGGATGACCTTATAAACGAGTCTTAATTGTTATTTGAGTTATTTGGATTATATTGGGAGTATGAGTTTGTTTATAATATCTTATGAGATTCTTGGATATTATTTGATAATTGAAATTATGAAATGAATAGTTATGGAATACTCAATTTGTAGAGTTGTGAAAGTGAGTCTTGGGACTCGGTTATGATTATTAGGAAGAGAATGGGTATGGCTTTCAAATAAATGGCATGGTTTTGAGATGGAAATGTTATGCATATGAATAAATGGTTTATTGTAATGCACTTTATATTTAACAGTTAGATTATTATTTTGTAAAGTAGTTGTGATATATTTGTGGATTTGATATGTTCGAGTGTCTTGGAGTTTATATATATAATATTTGAGAAAACACTATCTGAGGTACTTCCCCGGTTATGGGTTTTATGTTTGAGAGTTATTTATCTACTATGAATATGTATTTTGTTTTGGGGAAAATTGAACTAAGGATGGGAATATTATTTATATAATATTTATATAAGGATTACGAACTCCACCATCATACGTACCTCCTCCTTGGATGTTGATATTTGGAAACAGTGGATATGAACACTGGGATACATGGAAATGGATATGTTTTGGATATACTATTCACACACGTGCCGGGTTTCGGGCGTGTAAGCTTATTTGGTCATGGATCCCGGAATTGTGGGATGTTGGAAAAATTGTGGATATGGTATGGATATGACGGAACCCGGGGCATACCTTAACGGGTGTCGCTGTAGACCCTTAATTGGGTAGTCTGCGCGCGTAGGGCTGTTTTCAGACGTATGGGTCTTGATTCTTCGTCCGTACGGGCTGGTTGAGTTTAGTCCCCCAGTTGGACGGCTCGTCCCTAACCACATAGTCCGTTTGAGGGCTGATAATTGTGAGCTAGTCAACAATCCCCTGCTGGATTGTTTCCCCCAGGACATGATGTGCAACATCGCATGTACCTCCCCTTGGATACTGATACATGGAAATTATGGATATGGTCTGGATATGACGGAACCCAGGGCATACCTTAACGGGTGTCGCTGAGACCCTTAATTGGGTAGTCTGCGCGCGTATGACTGTTTTCAGGCGTACGGGTCTTGATTCTTCGTCCGTACGTGCTGGCTGAGAGTTAGTCCCCTAGTTGGACGGCTCGTCCCTAGCCACATAGTCCGTTTGAGGGCTGATAATTGTGAGCTAGTCAACAATCCCCTGTTGGATTGTTTCCCCTAGTACATGATGATGGTGAGAGGTGGGCGTTATTATATTACATATATGTATATGTGGTTTTGATTCTGGATTTGAGATTCGTAGGTTTGTATTTGGTGAGTACCCTGTTTATATATGAATGTTTGAGCCCTGGATTGGGAAGTGTTGTACAGCAACATACGCCTTTAATAGGGTATAATTGCAGGATTGAATGGATATAAATGGAAGAAATTGATGATATGTTTAATGTACATATGCCTTGGATAGGGTATGGTTAGAGGATTGAACCGTTATAAAGGAAGAATTCGAGAATGTGTTCATCGTGTTTTTGTCGGATTTGGAATTGTGTCATATCTGAAATGTATAGATGGTTATGTTGTAAATAATTGTTTATTATCGGAGTTGTGACCGTTGAGATGAGAACTACGTGTGGCTTGATCCCTTGTCCAAGGGTACGTAGGCAGCCTGGGGTCTCACCAGGTGCAGCCGCGAAGTATTAATGTGTTTAAAAGGTTTGTTCGATTTTTGCGTATGTGATTGGATTCCTGATGTGGTTCGATGTGATTGTTGGATTTGAATCCAGTTTAATGATTTCTGTGGTGTTTGTAAAATTATTTGAAGACTTTAAGTACACGGTTTATGTAGTAATTGACTTGAGAATATTGTTGGTTCTGCTCTTCGAATTATCTGAAGGCCGGATGCCGATTATATGAATTGCATGAAATTATATTGTGCGTGGTGCCTGTTGGGATATTAAAATGTGAATTTTGTGCAGGTTGAAATTTGGGAAATGTTCAATTTCCAGGGGAGACTCTGCCAAATTTCGGTAGGAAGTCTCGTACCCTTAATCCTTTTTGGGAAAAGAGGTTATAGTTTCAGTGAGTGGGCCCGACATCGGGTGATGTCGGGAATTCCACAGGATTCGTCTCGAGTTCCAAGGAATTTGGGGCGGGTCCTGCCAACTTGGTATCAGAGCTTTAGGTTCAATTTCTTGTGGACCCCGCACCTTGTGTGCATCCTTGAGTTGTGGGTAGTGCCGCGAGTCCCATCACAGAATGAGACATCCTTGACGTGGATGACCTTATTAGACATTTCAAGTACGTCTTGCAAATTGTTTCCTTGGTTTCTTGATAAATCTAACTTCGGAGTTTTAAAGGTAATTAAACTGGGTTGAAAAATTTGTTGAGGTTTTTTTATAAAAACTTAGGATACACGTTGCAATGAAACGGTTTGGGAAGAATTACAACTTGAGACATTCAATGTCGAAAGTTATAGAAAGTGAACTGGAGAAGAAGTAGGAAGAAACAGGGAAATTGTCTCGTGGATATGAATTTAGAGATGAAGGTTTGATTGTGGATAAGGTTAAGATGAGCAAGGTTAAATTTTTGAATGAAAAGCATTATGTTTGAATTCCGGTGGACTTCGCACCACGTCTTCACCCTCAAGTTTTATGAGTGTGGTTTACCTCTTGCTTGTAGCCCAAGCCACTAGTACTCTTGTCCACGAACTCCCCAGCCTTGTAGCTCCCTGAAGCTGCTTGAACCTCTTCCATTATATGCGTTCTTGTGCAAATATCGATATTTGATCTGAAGTTCTGCAGACTCGAGAACTGTGAAGAAGATGACCTCTTGCTCAGAGGCATCACCCCTTGGTAGCCACAATAACCATGCATAGGCTTTGCATCACGTTTCTTTGAAATTGCCTGATTTTGCGTGTATTGGTTATTACACATGGATGTGCCACGTTTGTGGAGACGTTCCTATCCACATTGTCTTATCTCAATATCCTATAGGAGAAAAGATGAAAGGTTGAAAAGCTGAAAGTACCTGAATCTGTTGAGTCGAGATGGATGATGACTACAATTCAGGAGAGATGATCCTCTGTGGTATTCCTCTTAAAGAATCATATTGGCAATGTCGTCTGTCACTCCTAAATAAAGAAGGAAAACATTAACAACCCAAAGAGTTTTGAGAAGGTTGGAAAGCAAGAATGGAAGTGTCTAGCTTTGAGAAAATATTAAGCATTACAGCAGCTATCAGAAGATATTTTAGCGGGAGAAGGAGACTTCTCTTTTTTCTGTTTGCTTAATAAGGGCTTCTGAATTGGCTGACAACATGGTTGCGATTCCTCTTGACTCTAGAGAGTTTTTTATACTAAAGTATTCAAAAGCTATGAGCAATGTGAAGGAGTTGCAATAAGTTGTCGAAAATTCCAAATATGCTATATTATTTTCCTGAAAGGGGCTATGTTCTGGAGCTGATGAAATGGGTGGTGGAGTTGTGATGATAATCTATGTTGGGCCTCAAGAAATCCTTAGACATTGGAATGTCTTAAACTGAGTAGGTCTTGGACCGTAGCTTCGTCATCACTTCCGAAGGTTGCAAGTACTAGACCCAGTGAGCTTGTACTTAACCATATAGAGGATGGTGTTGCAAAGTTCATGTGACACAACACTCATAGAAGGGTTACACGGATAGTTAGCCCAAGTATGTTGAAATTGTAGTTGGTGAGCGGGTATTCCTGAAAGTATTTATTGGAAAGATGATGAGATTCTAGAAATGTGGGATGTTAAGTCCCCGTTAGATTTAAAACTGCGAGGAAGTTACTTGGGAGCCCGAGACACAAATGCAGGCCCAGGATCCCTATCTCTTCTATTGACAAGTAGGTAAATTTCGAGGACGAAATTTTTATAAGTGGGGTAGATTGTAACATCCCGGTCCAAAAAAAGAAGTAAAATAATTAAATAAAGAGGAAATAAATTGGAGTAAACAATAAAATAAAATGATTTGAATTAATTAAGGTTTTTTGGAAAAATTTAAAATATTATTTAATAAAAAAAAGGGGCAAAAAGGTCATTTTAAGTTCGGGAAGGAATTTCGGATTTCCGGTTGTACCGTTGCGTAGAGCTCGTCGATACGAGTCCGTAGACATGCGGCATGCCCAATTCCGAGTTGTAACGAAAGAGGAAAAGTCTGAAAACGAAAGGGACGTATAAGGAAATTTTTTTAACAAATTGTACTGTAGCAACAGTACTGCTACAGGACCGGAGGCAGTTTTAATATTTTTCCTATTTCTTCTTCTTTTTCCCTCTCTCTCTCTCCCCGTGCGTAGCTCCCCTCTCCCTTTGTTTTTTTTTTTTATAGAACGCCGGTGGCTTTGCAAGCCACCATCGTCGCCATGCTGCACCACCGGCCACGAGACCGGTCCCATTCGAACTGCCACCGCCTCCTCTCTCTTCTCTGGCCAGCACAGCCCCTGGAACGGACGACGCTCGCCGGAATATGCAGAAAATTCGTCGGAGTCGTCGGAATTGTGGCGATTTTTCAAACCCTTCGTTCTCCTTCGTTTCTTCACCGAATTGGACGAGTGAGGTATGAAAATTCATCTATTTTTCGTGCTCTAGCTGCCTGTGGGTTAGGTTTCCAGAAATTTTGAGAGTTTATAACTCAAATTTCTAATTGAAAAAAACTGGCAGTTTCGGCCACCACTTTCGGCCACTTCCGGCCACTTTTTGGCCATTGTCCAAGAACAAAAGTGACTCCAAATTAGGGGTATTACATAGGGTAGGAGTTTGGAGCCAAGATTCTAAGTTTTTCCAGTCACCGGAATATTGATCAAGCCACCCACGCGTTGCCACGCGTGGGGCGGCGCATGGGCAGTCTGGCAGATGTCACATTTTATCCTAGAATGATCCTTGTGTTGTCACGAGCGCGTAGAATTTTACGGATCTCAATTCGGATAACGTTTGAACCCCGAACGGATTTTACATATTGTGTGAATTCCGGGTTCGATATGTTAGAACCGTTGGATCACTTCCAATTTAATATATGTTAATATAGGCATTCCTAGGATTGTGTAGGATTTTACGGATCGTGAATCGGAGCCCCGATGTTCCGATTCAATAAGTTAAAGTTTGTATTTTTACGATAACCGTCCGAATTTCGATATCATTGTGAGTGATCCGATCGTCCGATTCGGACCAAACCTGAAGGATAGGTTTATTAAACCTTGTGGAACTCTTAGGGACGTTCGGATCGTAAAACGGAGGTCGTGGGGCCCGCGGGCCCGGTTGACCCAATTTGGAAAGTTTGACCCTCGGTTGACCATGAGTCTTCCGAGGTAGTTTCACACCTCGAAAAGTATTAGAATGACCTTGTAAACGAGTCTTAATTGTTATTTGAGTTATTTGGATTATATTGGGAGTATGAGTTTGTTTATAATATATTATGGGATTCTTGGATATTATTTGATAATTGAAATTATGAAATGAATAGTTATGGGATACTCAATTTGTAGAGTTGTGAAAGTGAGTCTTGGGACTTGATTATGATTATTAGGAAGAGAATGGGTATTGCTTTCAAATAAATGGCATGGTTTTGAGATGGAAATGTTATGCATATGAATTAAATGGTTTATTGTAATGCACTTTATATTTAACATTCGAGATTATTATTTTGTAAAGTAGTTGTGATATATTTGTGGATTTGATATGTTCGAGTGTCTTGGAGTTTATATAAAGAATATTTGAGAAAACACTATCTGAGGTACTTCCCCGGTTATGGGTTTTATGTTTGAGAGTTATTTATCTACTATGAATATGTATTTTGTTTTGGGGAAAATTGAACTAAGGATGGGAATATTATTTATATAATATTTATATAAGGATTACGAACTCCACCATCATACGTACCTCCCCCTTGGATGATGATATTTGGAAACAGTGGATATGAACACTGGGATACATGGAAATGGATATGTTTTGGATATACTATTCACACACGTGCCGGGTTTCGGGCGTGTGAGCTTATTTGGTCATGGATCCCGGAATTGTGGGATGTTGGAAAAATTATGGATATGGTATGGATATGACGGAACCCGGGGCATACCTTAACGGGTGTCGTTGTAGACCCTTAATTGGGTAGTCTGCGCGCGTAGGGCTGTTTTTCAGACGTACGGGTCTTGATTCTTCGTCCGTACGGGCTGGTTGAGTTTAGTCCCCCAGTGGACAGCTCGTCCCTAGCCACATAGTCCGTTTGAGGGCTGATAATTGTGAGCTAGTCAACAATCCCCGTTGGATTGTTTCCCCCAGGACATAATGTGCAACATCGCATGTACCTCCCCTTGGATACTGATACATGGAAATTATGGATATGGTCTGGATATGACGGAACCCAGGGCATACCTTAACGGGTGTCGCTGGAGACCCTTAATTGGGTAGTCTGCGCGCGTATGACTGTTTCAGGCGTACGGGTCTTGATTCTTCGTCCGTACGTGCTGGCTGAGAGTTAGTCCCCTAGTTGGACGGCTCGTCCCTAGCGACATAGTCCATTTGAGGGCTGATAATTGTGAGCTAGTCAACAATCCCCTGCTGGATTGTTTCCCCTAGTACATGATGATGGTGAGAGGTAGGCGTTATTATATTACATATATGTATATGTGGTTTTGATTCTGGATTTGAGATTCGTAGGTTTGTATTTGGTGAGTACCCCTGTTTATATATGAATGTTTGAGCCCTGGATTGGGAAGTGTTGTACAGCAACATACGCCTTGAATAGGGTATAGTTGCAGGATTGAGTGGATATAAATGGAAGAAATTGATGATGTGTTTAATGTACATACGCCTTGGATAGGGTATGGTTAGAGGATTGAACTGTTATAAAGGAAGAATTCGAGAATGTGTTCATCGTGTTTTTGTCGGATTTGGAATTGTGTCATATCTGAAATGTATAGATGGTTATGTTGTAAATAATTGTTTATTATCGGAGTTGTGACCGTTGAGATGAGAACTACGTGTGGCTTGATCCCTTGTCCAAGGATACGTAGGCAGCCTGGGGTCTCACCAGGTGCAGCCGCGAAGTATTAATGTGTTTAAAAGGTTTGTTCGATTTTGCGTATGTGATTGGATTCCTGATGTGGTTCGATGTGATTGTTGGATTTGAATTCAGTTTAATGATTTATGTGGTGTTTGTAAAATTGTTTGAAGACTTTAAGTGCACGGTTTATGTAGTAATTGACTTGAGAATATTGTTGGTTCTGCTTTCGAATTATCTGAAGGCCGGATGCCGATTATATGAATTGCATGAAATTATATTGTGCGTGGTGCCTGTTGGGATATTAAAATGTGAATTTTGTGCAGGTTGAAATTTGGGAAATGTTCAATTTCCAGGGGAGACTCTGCCGAAATTTCGGTAGGAAGTCTCGTACCCTTAATCCTTTTTGGGAAAAAAGGTTATAGTTTCAGTGAGTGGGCCCGACATCGGGTGATGTCCGGGAATTCCACAGGATTCGTCTCGAGTTCCAAGGAATTTGGGGCGGGTTCTGTCACACTCTGTGCTGCAAGTGCTTTTGTTGAGTTTTTGTTCTCACATTGCATTGAATGAGGTCGATATTTTCTTTATTGGTCAGCTTCAAAAACTGAAGGTGGAACCAGCACATAAAATTTCTCCAGGTAATATTCTAACCAATTTTTAGGTTTAAGATTTAAGGCATCATGTGAACCTGGTATTATGGTGGCTTCGGATTATTGACTTATATATTGTGGTGCTAATTAATTAAACTCAAGTTATTTGTGCCTAATGAACCCAACTGTAATAATTTTAGTTGTAATATATGTGTTTGTGTGCCTATTTGTTTTTTGGTATATAAGCAAACCACTGTCTTGCATTCTACATGCTTGAGGCTGATAGATAATTTTGATGAATTAGAACTTTATGATAACTTGAAGAAGACTGGTTTGGGAAATATGTGGGATTTGAAAATCTGACTTCATGTGGGTTTGATTTACCAAGCAGATTTTAGCTGATTTTTGTGTTGAATGGAGACTTAATGAACTCAATTACATATATACATTTTCCCTGTGGTTTCTTTCCATACTGATTTTGCTCAAGCTAATTTTTTGGTTTAATGAAAAGATTGTGCATGCATAAAATACTCAAGCTAATTTCTTCTCCGATTTTTTCTGTTTTTTCTTCCTTTTCTTTTGATATTTTGCAGGTGGTCTTTCGTTTCTTTGGATAGAGCGGTTTGGTTGGTGTTTTCAGTTCTGTTAAGCAAGGGGTGAGTTTCTAGGGTGAAATTTCAATTAATTGTTTTAAGTTTTGCGAATAGAGTAAGGAATTCTCTAATGGCATAAATTGACAATTGGTGGTGTTCATTTGTTGTTGTAATGATAGGTTTAGATGATTACAATATTTGAATATGTTGGTAAATCCATTGAGTGTTTTGGCAATTGGGTAGTTGATATGTTTCCCTTCTATTTTCATCGCTTTGTACACATTTCACGCAATTTTAAAACCCGCAGCATCGCGCGGGCATCTTTTGCTAGTATTTTATTAAAATAGGAACATCTATCGACCTTCTGCCAAACTAATGGTGACTGTATTGTTGGAACAACTGGCAGGTGTTTGACCAGAAGAACCAACAGAAACAGGTATGGAATTCTTGTGAGTTGAAAAGGCAGGTTCCTTGGACGGTGGAAGTGATGTGGCTTCATTGGCCTGCAGCATACGAATTACAGAAGACATTGTTGGTCGATCAGCTGGAGCTTCTTGAACACACAAAAACCCTACATGGATACACTTCAAAGCTTCATCAGGGGAGCATGTTTCCCTTACTGATGCATCAATCACCTCCATTCCTCTACCTCCTTTCCACAATTCCCATGCCTAATTAAGATTTAAATACTCAAACTTCAATTTTACGGTTAATCACAAATTTACAAGGCATACAAACAGAAAGGAACATATAATAGTTTAGAATTATTTATACTTACCCATCCAGCAAGAGTTGGTGAATGTTCAAAGCGATAAAAAGCAGCGTTTTTCTTTCCACTTACAATTTCCAACAAGAACACTCCAAAACTAAACACATCTAGTTTATCAGAGAAATGGCCATATCTTGCATACTCTGGCGACATGTATCCGCTGCATGAGTTGATGGTAGAGAGGTAAGCAATAGTAATGACTGCATAAGGTTTAGCAAATGAATGAAAACATGCCCTACATATAAGTACTTACTATGTGCCAACAACCCTATTTGTATTTGCTTCAGTCTGATTTATTTCGAAAATCTTAGCCATTCTGAAATTTTGGGGTTCATTGCTCCATCCAACAGCACATTACTTGCTTTCAAGTCCCTGTGAATGATTTTCAATCTAGAGTACTTGTGGATATAAAGTAATCCCTGAGCAATACCTTCTATAATTCGAAAACGTCTTCCCCAATCTAATTCTGTACTGTTAGATGGAGCTGATAGGACAAACCACGAAGAAAAAATAAGCTTAAGTATTTTTCTTTTTTTTTTTTTTAGATGAAATGCTGGACAAATGGAAAAAGATCTTGCATTACACGATTTTGATGTCCGAGAAATCAACAATATCAAACAATTGATCTTAGAAGGAATGAGGATATACCAAACAAAAGTTTGTCCAAACTTCGATTGGGCATGAACTCATAGATCAAGATGAGTTCCTCCTCTTCAATACAGCAACCCAAGAGCCTAACAAGATTGGTATGCTGGAGCTTGGCTATAAGCTTTAACTCATTCATGAACTCCTGATGTCCTTGCGCTGACTTCTTTGACAGCCTTTTTATGGCTACTTCTTGATTTTCAAGCAACACCCCCTGTAGTGGAAGGAAAATTCCACACAAAGTGAACCACCATTTTACCAATTCCACTTAATTAGGAAGGTTTTTAGGAGAACAAGAAAAGAAATTATAATATTTATGAAAGAACAACTTTAATTTGCTTTACAAAGTGGAAGTGTCACCTTATAAACAGGGCCAAATCCTCCCTCTCCGAGTTTATTCGCTACATTGAAGTTGTTTGTTGCAGCTAAAACTCTCTTTAAACTGAAGAGTGGTAGTTCTGCATCATTCTTCGCATCTTCAACTCTGGCTTTACTTATAGTCTCACTCATACTTATTAGAGCATCGGTTGTTTGGAACACTAGAATATATGTGTTTGTGTGAGTGCGAAAGAGAAAGAGAAAGAGAAAGAGAAGGGTGGTAGCACTATACCTTCCATTCCCAAGTATTTCTTCCACAAGAAATAGCCAAGAACTAACGTAATCAATACCCCTGTTGCTGACGCTATTCCAATTACAGGGGACTTTTTCAATAAATTATGGGAATGACTCTTAAGACCTGCCAAGAAAAGAAAAGGAATGACCTATAAAATGATTGCTGTAAGCGTCATTTCTGGCCAACTACTGTCTGCTACGGATTCTAATTGGCAAATCCATGCGCAAAAAAGCAAAAGAAATTCACAAAACTTACCTAGTTGGGAGCCATGAACACGAATATAAACATCATGCCCATAATTTTGTAAACTCGGGGAATCAACAGGTTGATTATCTAGAACATCCATCAAGTCACCAAACCATGTCAGACATTTCCCAATGCTTCCTGCTGTCACATTTGGATAAGCATAAGCTGTGCAAGAGCAGTTCTGGAAGCATTTAGATTCACACGCACTCATACTCATATTTTCAAACAGAACAGCATGATCTGGCAGTTTCAACTTCGAAAATTTTGAAAACCCATCTTCATTACACATCAATGCTTTCTCTCGAACACAGCCACCAACCCAATTCCCCTTATCCCATTGTTCTTGGAATTTTGGCCGAAAACCTGTCAAACACTTGCATGGTGATGAGAGGGTTTCATTTTTATCATTGCAGGCACCATATGGACCGCAATGATTATAGAAATCACATGTATCAACAGGCTTCTTCCACCATGAAAACCATTTTTTACTGAGATCTAGCCACAGAAGCAGCTCAATCTGCCCATTTGGATTCAATATGACCCTCAGTTTGACTGAATTATCTGAGACACCATAAGTAACATAAACCTCATCAGCATCCAAGTTGTAAGTAAGGAAGTAAGCGGTTCCATTTAACAATGGAGCATGATCACCATCAACACCAAAGTCTGTGTTTGTTTCCTTGCCAACGTACAAATCACTTCTCCAATATGTAGCGTTATCCTTCCGGATAACAAGCTGGCCAGGCACTTTCGGATCACCACCAGAGGTAAACTTTCCGGGTTGTGGATCATCAAGTGCTGCCCAGGATGTTAGTTCCCTTCGTTGGCCCGTCCTTTTATTAAAGCTAAGCTTCATGTTAGCCAAAAGTGTATCAGAGGGATGATCGAAGCTCTGCCACAGAGTGCCTTCTCCAAATCTAAGTTGAAGATCTCCATTATCTATTAGTACACCAGTTGTCCCATTCATAGCAGAAGCAGGTACTGATATATTAGAAGACCAGATAACTTTTCTAGTCCCATCCACAGCGTCCAACACCAGTAGATTTCCATCACCGCTGAGCGTGAACACACCCGGAGAATCAAGTGGGAATTCTCTGTTAGCTACCCATATTATTGGTGTCTTTGGGATTTTGTTGTACCATATACCAAGGAAGTATTTGGTAGAATTTTCAGGACTGAAGAAGCCTAATGCAAAGGTCCCGAGGGAAGAAATCAAGGTCTGGTTTCCAATGATAGATTTTCCTGGTCCTAAATTGTCTTGGCTGATACAAATTGGCAAGACAAGAGATAGAAGTAGCAAAGCAAGACGAAGATTGAGCCACTCCATTCAGCGACGGAGAGACAAAGAAAGAAGAAGAAAAAATTTGTTCTTGCCTCAAAACTTAAAAAGTAGCTATAATCTGTGCTTACTAAAACTAATGAAAGTTCACACCATAATTGCGTTTCTTCCATTCAAAATAGGCACCATGTTTCTCTAAAGCACCTGAATTGCATCAATTATTATGCCCAAATTAATGTATCAAATTTACTACAAATTTGTTGGGACAACAGGAGCTGAGGCGATTACCATTATCTCTAGATCTACTATTTCCCAAGCCACTCAGGTGCAAAGTATGAGTGAGACCACCCGTTGTGCTTTATCACCGTGCTAAGCCGAGATTCAGAAATAATAACACCACAAAGCCAACCACAATTGAACAACGTAAAATAAACAAGGAACAAACATAGTACACAAAAGATTAATGAGGTTCGGCAAAATCATGCCTACGTCCCCGAATAGAGTACTTCACTATATAAGAATAATAACAATACAAGATACATTTGAATTAAATCAATGTAAGCCAAACTCAAAACCCCTGTAAGCCCACTCACAGTATTTCCTAAGACCTCATCTCTCACAAGAGTTAAGTACTCTCTTGCTTTCCTCTGGGTCTTTCTCTCAAGTCAAGCCCGTTTTTCACTCTTGCATGCTCCACACATTAAATGGACCAGCTGCTGCTACATATTATTGGCTGCTTATTCAACTAACCTTCGTACACCTATGTCGGTAGCAACAAAATAAAGACCAAAATGTCTTCAACTTCAACCACTCATTTAATGCTACGTCACTTTTCCTAAAACCCAATCTGTCAAAATTACAGCACAATGCATGCGTCAAAATTATATCAGTAAACCATAATACAAAATTTATGGTAAAAAGCGCTGCCTATTTCCACCTTATACTATTTTTTCTTACCTTATATTCAAATTTTTAAAGACAAATTTACTCATTTGTAAAATGATTTCTAAGAACAAATTTACACCTTTCTCCTTGCTTTTCTTGTTTCTTTGCTGATAGAAGCTCAAGAGTGAAAAAAAATCCGGTTGACTCTTCTTTGCCGTATCACTCACTCAAGTCAAAGCGTAATTCCTCGCATCTTTCTTTTTTATGTTTTCTTTGCATTTACTCTAATTTTGTCTTGTGCACCATTCAAAAAAATTTGTAGGTGTGGATTTTCTTATTTATCCAAAAGAAAAGAAAAAAAAACTAAAATTTGTAGGCGGGTTTTGGAGTTTCTGAAGCTAGGGATTTTTTTTTGGTGGGATGCATGTGGTTCAATTTTAGTAAGATTTTTGGTCTGTTTGCTTGAATTGTTTTGTTTTGTTTTGGGGTTAAGGCTACAAGGGAGATTTAATATTTGTGGTTTTAGTATTATATAGAAATCTGAGCTTGGAACTTTTGCTGGTTTCTGAAGCTAATTGGAACAAAATTGGGGTTGTTTTGAGCTTGGTTTTGGAGTTTTTGGGTATCCCTCGAAGTTTTGGAACGGTTTGACTTTGTGGGTATTTAGAAGAAGTACATGTATTTCGTTTGGTGAAGTTGTATTTGAGATTCAAGGAGTTGGAAAGTTGTATTTGAGCTTCGTTTTGAAATTTTGTGAAATTGTTTTGCTTATGCGAATGGCTTTACTTTGTGGGACATTGGCAAAAGTTTATTGGTAGGTTGTGTTTGTTTGTTTGTGTTTTCCTCAAAATGGATTAAAAGGGTATTTCAGGAATAATGGGGTGGGAAAGATAGGATTGTTTTTTCAAATTTATATGATAGGTGGGAAGAGAAAAATACGTGGGAAAATAGGACAATGGGTAAAAATAGTAGTGCTCGGCTAAAAAATGCCATATTTCTCAAATTTCATAATGTACCCTCTAAAATTTATGCCCCTCTTTCTTATGTCTCTCTCTCAAAATTTCTCCCCACTTTCTTATGCTTATCTCTAAATTTTGTGCCCCTCTTTCTTATGCCCAATCTCTCAAAATTTCTTCCACTTTCTTATTGCCCATACCTCTCAAAATTTCTCCCCACTTTCTCATTGCTATCCCTCCTCTTTCTTATGCCCTATCTCTCGAAATTTCTCCCCACTTTCTTATTGCCTATCCCTCTCAAAATTTCTCCCCACTTTCTTCTGCCCTATCCCTCAACATTTCTCGCAATAACTTTCTTCTGTCCCATCCCATCCCATCCCTCTCAAAATTTCTCCCCACTTTCTTCTGCCCTATCCCTCAACATTTCTCGCAATAACTTTCTTCTGTCCCATCCCATCCCATCCCTCTTAAAATTTCTCCCAACTTTCTTCTGCCCTATATATCCCTCTCAAAATTTCGCCCCCTCTTTCTTATTCCCCATATCCGTCTAAAACTGTGACTCTAATTGAATGGCGATACAGCACCAGATGAGCTAGCTACTTTTCTTCTCTGTTGATTCTCGCTCTCTCCATTCTTATTTTGTTTGGTTTATTATCAAAGAAACTGGGTAAGTTTTTTATTTTGTTTGATTTAGGTCGTGTATTAAAGATGCAGGTAAGGTAAGTTGATTTAGGAATCAGGACTTGGGTGCTATGAAATCAACAACATCAACTGTTTAGGGATTTTGTCTTACATATTCCATTAGTATCACCATTACTTTTTTTTTTTTTTTTTTGGCGTAACCCAATTGTTTCTGGTTTGGGAATTGAGAGAGCCATGTTGGAAATGTGAAAGTCATATTCTTTTTGTTTTGTTTTGTTTTTTTTTATACAAAATGATATTTTACTTTCATTTAATCTAAACTATGGGAGGAGGATTGGAACTAAAAGAGTGAGGAGCGTATCTGCTCTAGCCAACTTGACTAAGTCATCATGTATACATTCTTTTTGTTTTTTGTCTATGTACATTGTACAGGGACAACTTTGGATTATAGGATTGAGTAGTGACTGCTATTGGTCAAGTGGAATGAGCATGAGATAAAATGTTTTTTCCTTTCTCTTATGTTTCCCTGCTTGTCGTCAAAGTGTCAAATAATTGGGGCAAACTTGGTTGCGAAAAAAAAAATGCTTTCTCACTGAAACACAATCTACAAACTTGGTTTAAATTCTGAAGACCGATTAAGCTGAGTTGAGCTTCTGGCATGCTAAATGGTGACTGCATTGATGGAAAAGCCAACAGCACTGCAATTGATTGTCATACTTGTCACAGTGTTTTTATTCTTCGTTTATATATCTAATTTTTAATGCGTTCAGAAAAGGAAACACTATTGAACCTTTATCGAGCTTCTGGCATAGTAATGGTGACTACATTGTTGGAAAAAATGGTAGATGTTTGAGAAGAAGCCACAACAGCACTAGAATTCTTATTTGTTGAAAAGGCAGGTTCTTTGGTGGGTGTAAGTGATGTAGCTTCATTGGCCAGCATAAGAATTACACAAAACATTGTTCGACGATCAGCTGGAGCTCCTTGAACACACAAAAGCCCTACTTGGATACACCTCAGGGCTTCATGAAGGCAGCAGGTTTCCGTTACTGATTCATCAATCACCTCCATTCTTCTGCCTTCTTTCCACAATTCTCACGCCTACGATTTAAGATATAAAACACATCAATCTTGCATGCACTTACTGATGTTTGAAGCTTGCAGTTAAACGAAAAAGAAATTTAAACTAGATTTTCTAATACTTAACCATCCAGCAAGAGTCAGTGAAAATTTTGAAAACTATGAAAAGCAGCATTCTTCGTTCCACTTACAATCTCTAAGAGCAACACTCCAAAGGTAAACGCATCCAATTTCTCCGAAAAATAGCCATATAGTGCATACTTAGGTAACACGTAGCCGCTGCATGAATTAATTAATGGTAGAGAAGTGAGCAAGACCAGTGATTGCGTATCGTTTAATACATGAATGAAAAATGTGCTATACATATTATATTATATATATACTAAAGCCCAATGCAACAAGATACTATTCATAAGCACTGTTCCTTGAACAGTGAACTGCCAAAAAAGACCCCCGTTTCACTGTTTAATTAGCTTATTTTTTCCCCTTACACAGTAAATATACGTTTTTTGCCCTTGGCAGATTATTTGCTGTTTTTCCCGTTTTGCCCTCCCTTTCCTTCATATGTAACTAGCGGCTGTTTGTTGTTGAGAGGCATCTGGTTCGATTTCAACCAGCTGGTTCGACAGCTTCAGGGGCAAAGATGGGAGAGATTGGTTGGTTCTTCGATGTCTACATCTGGAGGCTTCGATATTTTTACAGAGAAACAGCCATAGTTCACCGACTTCAGTTTTGGCTTCCATTCTTCATCGACTTCCTTACCTTCTTCTCTTTCGATTCGAAGATCAATCTCCATCTAAACTCATCTCCGTCTGCTGCTCAGCTGGCCTTAGCTTCTAATCTTCCATCCGTTCTTTGTTAATCCTCTGCTTCTGTGGTTAGTCCTTTTGTTTTAACTTCTATTCTTTCAGCAATACCTTTTTGCCATATTTTTATTGCACTATTTCTTTTCTTATTCTTATATGCAAGGATGATTTGTTTCTTTATTGTTTTATCTATTCTTATTTACAGGGATGATTTTTCATTATGAATCCCAATCTTCTTCTTTGTTTCTTTCACTTTTTCTTTTATATGATTTTATTGTTTAGCTAATGGCTGTGAGTAGTCTAATTGTTCAGGGTAATTACTAATTAGGTCACCAACAACTTTATGGAATCATGAGTCAAGCAAACATTATTATAGTAACTTTGGAGTCTCTAAGACATTCTCACGCAACAATGGTTTTTATAATTTTTTTATGGGATTGACAGAGTTTGTATTATTATTAGAGGAAAGAGAGTGTTGGAGTTTGTTGACAGTTGTTAAATACTTTGTTTCAAGATGTTAGCGCGCACACACACACACACAGAGAGAGAGAGAGAGAGAGAGAGAGAGAGAGAGAGAGAGAGAGAGAGAGAGAGAGAGAGAGAGAGAGAGAGAGAGAGAGAGAGAGAGAACAATAAGTAGACCTGAAATAAAAGGAAGAGTGGGAATACAATTCTGAGTTTGTTGAAGCTGCTTTGAAGCTCTGCATTTTTTTTAAGTGGCTTGGTGTTCCTTTTTACATATATCTCCTTTAAAGCAAAGGAAAGATAAACATAATCCTCATAGGGACTTTTTTAAGTTCTCGAGTAGAAAAAGAGGAAAGGGAAGTGAAGTGAAGAAAACCTTGATGTACCTTTAAGAAGAGGATAGCGTATCAGGACACTCTTTTTAATAATTTTAAACACCAAGCTTTTTATTATTGCTTTCTCACTTGGGATTATGTTCAGTGGAAATACCACAATGGAGGTATTGAAGTTATACTTGAAAGATTGATTCTTTTACCTAACTACTACAACTTTTTCATTCACATTAGTCATTCAAATGTTATTCAATATACAATCACTGTGAACAAGATGTAACACCCCGACCCTAATTTTTATATCCAATTAATTATTTAATTAATTAGATTAAGGAATTACAATTTTACCCTTGGGGATATGGGTATTTTGGTCACTTTTTAATTCGGAAGGATTTTGGGAAAATGAGAGGTACCGTTGCGTAGAGCTCGTTGATACGAGTTCGTAGACATGCGGCATGCCCAATTCCGAGTTGTAATGATAGAGGAAAAGGTCTGAAAAAGAAAAGGGCGTATAAGGAAATGTTTTTAACAAAAATGTTGCTGTAGCAACAGTACCTGCTACAGTACCCGGGACAGTTCTAATATTTTCCTATTTCTTCTTCTTCTTCTTCTCTCTCTCGGTGCGTCCTCCATCCCTCGGCGACAGACCAACTCTCCTTCCTCTCTCTCCAACTCCGACCACAACCCACGACAGCGCACGAGACCGGTGGCAAACTGAACGGGCTGACCTCGCCGACGTTTCCCAGCCCATCCCCCCTGAAGCCGCCACGATATTCGCCCGAAAACGCAGAAAACTCGCCGGAAATTTTAGTAACTTCAAAGCCTTCGTTCTCCTTCGTTTCTCCACTGAATTGGACGAGTGAGGTATGAAAATTCATCTACTTTTCGTGCTCTAGCTGCCTGTTGGATAAGTTTTCCAAAATTTTGAGAGTTTACAGATTAATTTTCGAAGTTTAGTTTCAGCCGAATTTCAATGTGAATTTCCGGCCACTTCCGGCCACTTTTTGGCCATTGTCCAAGAACAAAAGTGACTCCAAATTAGGGGTATTACCTAGGGTAGGAGTTTGGAGCCAAGATTCTAAGTTTTTCCGGTCACCGGAATATTGATCAAGCCACCCACGTGCGGCAGCGCGTGGGGCGGCGCGTGGGCGGTCCGGCAGAGGTCACATTTTAACCTAAAATAATCCTTGTGTTGTCACGATCGCGTAGGAATTTACGGAACTCAATTCGGATAACGTTTGAACCCGAACGGATTTTACATATTGTGTGTATTCCGGGTTCGATATGTTAGAACCGTTGGATCGCTTCCAATTTAATATATGTTAATCTAGGCATTCCTAGGATTGTGTTGGATTTCACGAATCGTGAATAGGAGCTACGGATGTTCCGATTCAATAAGTTAAAGTTTGTATTTTTACGATAACCGTCCGAATAGTGCGATCGTGAGTGATCCGACCATCCGATTCGGACCAAACTTGAAGGATAGGTTTATTAAACCTTGTGGAACCCTTAGGGATGTTCGGATCGTAAAACGTAGGTCTTGGGCCCGCGGCCCGGTTGATTAAATTTAGAAAGTTTGACCATCGGTTGACCGTGAGTCTTCCCGAGGTAGTTTCACACTTCGAAAAGTATTAGAATGACCTTGTAAACGAGTCTTAATTGTTATTTGAGTTATTTGGATTATATTGGGAGTATGAGCTTGTTTATAACATCTTATGGGATTCTTTGATATTATTTGATAATTGAAATTATGAAATGAATAATTATGAGATACTCGATTTGTAGAGTTGTGAAAGTGAGTCTTGGGACTCGGTTATGATTATTAGGAAGAGAATGGGCATTGCTTTCAAATAAATGGCATGGTTTTGAGATGGAAATGTTATGCATATGAATAAAATGGTTTATTGAAATGCACCTTATATTTAATAGTTGAATGCTTTATTTCTATAAAGTATTTGTGATATATTTGTGGATTTGATATATTCGAGTGTCTTGGAGTTTATATATATAATATTGGAGAAAACACTATCTTAGGTACTTCCCCGTTATGGGTTTTATGTTTGTGAGTCATTTGTCTACTATGAATATGTATTTTGTTTTGGGAAAATTGAACTAAGGATGGGAATATTATTTATATAATATTTATATAACGATTACGAACTCCACCATCATACGTACCTCCCCCTTGAATGATGATATTTGGAAACAGGTGGATATGGACACTGGGATACATGGAAATGGATATATGGAAATTGTGGAAATGGTCTGGATATGACGGAACCCGGGGCATACCTTAACGGGTGTCGCTGAGACCCTTAATTGGGTAGTCTGCGCGCGTAGGGCTGTTTTCAGGCGTACGGATCTTGATTCTTTGTCCGTACGTGCTGGCTGAGAGTTAGTCCCCCGGTTGGACGGCTCGTCCCTAGCCACATAGTCCGTTTGAGGGCTGATAATTGTGAGCTAGTCAACAATCCCCTGTTGGATTGTTTCCCCCAGGACATGATGTGCAACATCACACGTACCTCCCCTTGGATCCTGATACATGGAAATTATGGATATGGTCTGGATATGACGGAACCCGGGGCATACCTTAACGGGTGTCGCTGGAGACCCTTAATTGGGTAGTCTGCGCGCGTAGGACTGCTGTTTCCAGGCGTACGGGTCTTGATTCTTCGTCCGTACGTGCTGGCTGAGAGTTAGTCCCCAGTTGGACGGCTCGTCCCTAGCCACATAGTCCGTTTGAGGGCTGATAAGTGTGAGCTAGTCAACAATCCCCGGTTGGATTGTTTTCCCCTGGTACATTATGATGGTGAGAGGTCAGTGTATTTATATATATATATATATACTTATTCTTTTCTTGTTATACATATTACATATAAGTATATGTGGTTTTGAATCTGGATTTGAGATTCGTAAGTTTGTACTCTGTGAGTACCTTGTTTATATATGAATGTTTGAGCCTTGGATTGGGAAGTGTTGTACGGCAACATACGCCTGGAATAGGGTATGGTTGCAGGATTGAATGGATATAAATGGAAGAAATTGATGATGTGTTTAATGTACATACGCCTTGGATAGGGTATGGTTACGGGATTGAACTGTTATAAAGGAAAAATTTGAGAATGTGTTCATTGTGTTTTTGTTGGATTTGGAATTGTGTCAGATCTGAAATGTATAGATGGTTCCGTTGTAAATAATTGTTTATTATCAGAGTTGTGACCGTTGAGATGAGAACTACGTGTGGCTTGATCCTTTGTCCAAGGGTACGTAGGCAGCCTGGGGTCTCACCAGGTGCAGCCGCGAAATATTATTGTGTTTAAAAAGTCTAATTCGAATTCTGTGTATGTGATTGCATTTTTGATGTGATTTTCGATGTGATTGTTGGATTTGAATTCGGTTTATTGATGTCAGTGGTATTCGTAAAGTTGTTTGGGACCATTAATTGTTTGGTTTGTGTATTGTTCGACTTAAGAACATTGTTGGATCTGTTTCGAATTAATTGAAGGTTGGAGACCTATTATACAATCGCATGTTGATGACTGTGTGTATTACATTGTGTGTGCTGCCAATTGTGTTCTTAACAGGTTGAAATATTTGGGAAATATCCAATTTCAGGGGAGACTCTGCCGAAATTTCGGCGGAAAGTCTCGTGGCCTTCTCCTTTTCAGTAAAGAGGCTCGATTTTTGTAAGTGGGCCCGACATCGGTATGATGTTGAAAAATTTCCACAGGGTTCGTCTAAGGTTCCGAGGAATTCGGGCCGGTCCTGTCACAAGAGTACACATTTTTAACCGTATCCAAATGTTACTAGCTATGAGGTTGTCATTTCCTTTTTGGAAGTCATTGTTTAGACTTTTGTTTATAGAAGGTTTGATGATTTGCAGCATTAGTGATTATGATTATCATTTATAGTTTTGTCTTTTGTTTTTCCTTTTGTATTTTATAAAAATTGATTTTAGTCGGAAATCTTGATTTCCATTTTAAAAGGTTTATTCTAGAAAATACAAAATACAAATCTCATTTGAGTCTTTCTAGATGCCGGCATTCTTGGTGTGCCCAAATGATATATTCTTGAACTTATTGGAATGGTTGTGGTCAGGGCATGCATTCTTTTGTTGGATTGGGTCACTGTGGACCTGATTTTGTAGAGGGCAAAATGTGTACTGTTGACTATTAAATAATGAGTCTAATTTGCGTTATTTAAAGAGTGGAGTCCAATGTTTTCTTGATTCATTAATAAAAGTCAAAATAAGAAGCACATATATTTAATGAGTGGAGTCAAATGTTCTTAACGTTGATTGGATTTTTCCAAGATTCTCATAATGTTCAAATAGGGATTGGTTTGAGATTGGGAGTCTTGCACTCTAGGTAGTCCAGACCGCCAACCAGATTGGTTCCTATGAAATTAGATCAAAGGCCAGTATATAAATAAGGTTCAAGGTCAATGCTCTGTCTACACAACTTCTCTCAACAGATATCGAATTGATTACTATTGATCCTAAAACTAATTGCAAACAGATTTTCGCACATATTTAAGAGATGACAGACCAACTAGAGTATGAATGAGTTAGTAAATATAAATATACAGCAATTATTTTTTAAGTATATTATAATTAATTGATGTATTTGTTAGCTGCATTTCTTACCTGTAATTCTTAGTTGTTTACACATGGAATCAAGTTAATTACTTGATAGAAAAATAGATATTTGTGATTATAAAATTATTTGTGATTATAAAGTTTTTTACACAAAACTAAATTCATATTGGTGTTAAAAATATGAGCAGCATTTCAGATAGTGATGAACTTTTGTTACCTCTTTAGTCTTTTCATCCTGTGATAACCTATACTTTTCTTTAATCTTCTCTTTAGTTTTCTCTTTAGTCTTCTTAGCTGCACTAAATTCATGTTAGTGTTAATAATAGTTAGAAATTTCTAGCATTGTTGTAAACAATCAGTTTAAGTGGAGGATTGTTCTATGAAATTTGGTAAACAAATATCTAGAAATTAGCTTCACAGTTTTTTAGGTTCCATTTAATTTGGCATTTGTTTTTATGTGATATATTTCTCTTAGGGTGTGGCAAATGCTAAAGCTGCAAGTAAACCATCTATTGCATGACATAATGCAATAGACTTATTCCAAAGCATGAGTCTATTATTGTTTTGATTGAGTGTTTTATTGTTCATATTCAAGTCATTTTTAAACTATATATCTCTAATTGATGATAATTCCTAATATCTTTGATTAGTTAAAAAATTTATCATGAATTATTGGATAAATGTTGATGATTTTATTTGTGAATAATGATTTATTGGATTGGATTAATATTGATGATTTTGTGTGTGGATAATGATTTATTAGAGTAGGTGACTATATATGATTATTTGATTTGTTGGAATTTAGGATTTATGATTTGTTGATTAAATTTTGTGATAAGACTTTTTTTTAAAACTTAATAATCTATTTATCAATGATGTGTGAATAACGTGGTAGCATATTTAAATTTTTTAACGAGTGTTTTGAATCAAGTGCTTCCTTCTATTCTTCAAATAGATGTCTATTTTAGTAAACTTATTTGAGTTTGAGCTTATGGGGTTAAACTTTTTGCCATATTTTTATTGGACTGTTTCTTTTCTTATTGTTATATGCGGGGATGATTTGTTTCTTTTTTTCCTTCTTTTCAATTTCAAACAGATTTACAGTACTTTCTCTTGCTGAAATTTTGTGAAATTTATGTATATAGGGGAGCTCAGATTAACAAATAGTGGTTACACATTATGCCTTTTTCATAAAATTCTGTATGTATTTCTTCTGATTTAATTTCAAGCTTTCATGAAAATTTTGACCTAGGATGTAGTGGTTTGAGGTGTAACTTTGCAGTAATCATTGTAGTTTCACTGGCTACTGAATTGTGTTCGACTTTCTATTTATCATAAATCATGTGTTTTAAAGTCATTATCACAAACACAACCTGTGTGGATTTTCATCATATTTTACTTTAAGGAATAATGATGTTTCTATTTATAAATCCTTTTGTAGGAATGTAGGTTGTGATTAAAAATATGCTAAGCTAAAATGATTGGCAAGAGCTGTAGTCAGAATGATGTTCTATATATATCCTTTTGTGGTTATAATTCTAAGAGCTGTAGTCATAGTGATTGCCAAGAGATGTAACTACATCAAAAAATTGTGTGTTCTGAGAATTGTGTAGAGTAAAAATATGTTACCTTTTGTTCATTTCGACGTACAAAAATGCGAATATATTTGTGTGTAGAGTGAAAATATACTGTGTTTTCTCTTCTTAATGTTGCTTACAATCAATGTGTTCGTAGTCTTAATTTTTTATTTAAATTGCACCTCTTGACATTTTCTGAAAAACTTACATACTTATTGGGAGAGAGAGAGAGAGAGAGAGAGAGAGAGAGAGAGAGAGAGAGAGAGAGAGAGAGAGAAAGTAAAGGTAGGAAACCACTATAAAGTAGATATTAAATCAAGTTTGTAGTAGTTTCTGGTTAGAAACCTCCCAGTTGTATAGAAAAAGAATGAAAACTAATACTTCAAAGGTGCCAGTGAAGTTTAATAATTACACAAATTAAAACAGATTAGCCAATTGTTGTGTTTCACAAAGATAAGACCAAAGTCTTTTACAATTGTTAAGTTTTCGTTTAACTGAACAATAAATTGGACATTCGATTCAAATATAATTCAATCGTTTCTTTATTTCGCAGCTTGAATACACCAAAAAGCAAGGGACTAGACATTTGGATTCTGCCGTCATTTTCGAGGTATAAAAACTCCTTTGATTCATTGTTTTTTTAAATTAAGCATTATTAGTCATGTTAGTCAATTGTTGTTAATCATTTTGTAAGATTTTATATTTTATTTTCATCGATTGTACTTGCATACAAATTATTTAGAAGTAATCTTTATTCTGTTGATTGATACAAATTGAATATGCTTTGATGCTAAATTTTTTCCCCTCTTTTAAATATTTTCCCCTTGATGTTCTCATTGAATATTATATCTAAATCATTAATCTGATGAGCTTGGTTGATTATAAATTTTGAATTAGATGCCTCAATTATACATATCGATTTAACAAGGTTTTATATTAGTATATGTATACTGTTTATAATAATGATACATATGGTTGCTTTGTAATCATGATACAGTGATATAAAACAATTTCTAAGTGTGTACTTTCTTTATAATATGTATGCATGTATGTAGATATACACACATATACATATGTATGTATTATTTTATGTTTTTGTTTCTCCCCATTATACCAATTTATATACAAGTTCTTTACCTATTCAATTTATATACAATTTACTAAATTCCTAATGTTTCAAATTACTTAAATTTTATCTATAGATTTTAATGGATGTATAAAGTTCAATACTTTTGCTTTATCAATTTGATTATTTGGATTGAAAACTATTAACAAAAATTGTTTTGTTTTAAATAATATATTTTCAAGTTTTTAAATAGTATTAAAGAATTTTATTTCAATTAAGATATACATGTATATGTGTTAAATGAGTGAATTAGTTTTTTGCAACTTTTAATTTATGTTTGAGTTCTTTTTGCTAATAATTAAAAATTCCTTTTTGAAGACCTAAACTCTAAACTTTAATAATTGCCCAGTTGTATAAAAAACAAAGAAAATGAATGTAAACTAATACCTTACAGGTGGCAGTCAAGTTTAATAATTATACAAATTAAAACAAATTAGCCATCCATAGTATTTTAGAAAGATAAGACTAAAATCTTTTGCAATTGTTAAGTTTTTGTTGAACTGGACAATAAACTGGACATCCGATCCAAATATAATTCAATCATTTCTTTCTTTCACAGCTTGGATACACTAAAAAGCAAGGGACTAGACATTTGGATTCTGCTGTCATTTTTTAGGTATAAAAACTCCTCCAATTCATTTTTTTTTTTAAATTAACCATTATTAATCATCTTAGTCACTTGATTTTAATCATTTTGTAAGATTTTATATTTTATTTTCATCGATTGTGCTTGCATATTTAGAAGTAATCTTTATTCTGTTGATTGATACAACTTGAATATGCTTTGATACTAAATTTTTCCCCCTCTTTAAAATACTTCCCCCTTGATGTTCTCATTGAACATTTTATCTAAATCATTAATCTAGTAAGCTTGGTTGATTATAAATTTTGAGTTAAATGTCTCAATTATATATATCGGTTTGAATTCGTTTTACTAATTCTTCTTAAAGACCTAGAGTCTAAACCTTAACAATTACTTTTGACAAAACTTTTCTATTAACAGACAAAACCAAATTTGTATTCTTATTTTACGTACTTTGTAGACCCATTTTTCTACTGTGTATAAAAGAAAAAGAGATTATTGTGTATAAAAGAGAGAGAGAAAGAGAAGACCACAACATAGATATTAGTTAGAAATTTGAAAACGTTTCATACATTTTGAAACAATTTATTCATTTATAAAAAATATAAAACAAATTTACTTTTTGGAAATCTTTATGGGCAAATTACTAATTTTTTATAACCATTTTTTTGGGATTTTTTTTCCCTTTTACTCAACATATATGAATTACACAATGATATACCTCTTTGTTAACAAATATTAATTCTAGAATAATACACGTTTAACATCAAGTTTGCATATATGCGTATAAAATTGTTTTTTTTTTCTGAGAAAACCCTTTTTCTTAATCTGTCACATTTTAATAGATTTATTATTTCCTTATGTTAGTTTGTTATTACAAATGTCAATCATTTTTCTCATAGTATTTCTAAACATAGATACTTTTCTATATCTACAACAACAATCATTCATTCTAATCTATATAATGTCTTTATATAATGTTCCGATTTATCATCTTTTTTGTCACGCCCCGAATTTCCCACAACAATTAATCTTCGAATTTAAAGAACAACCAACAATCCGGGACCTTCAACAAAAGTACCTAGAAATTTAAACTTTTCTTTCTTGATACAACACCACTGTTCCGAACCACAATGTCAATAATGACTCAACTCTTCTGAGTCAAATATTACATTACAAACTCACAACATAAATGAACAATCATCATTTTACATAATATGCTCCTCAGAGCTTATTTCACACGCGGAAGTCTAACACTCACCAACACTCTCACACCACACTTTACAGTTCTGGGACCACCATGAGCCTCCTGCTCCTCACCTTAATTCTCCTGCTCACCGTCTCTACCACCTCCAGGATTTTCCCCTACACCATTGAATAGTGCACCGGGTTCACCACAGAACAACCCGGTAAGCTTTCTAAAGCTCGTATGAGTAAACCACGTCCACAGTATAATATGTCAATTTCACATAATATACAAACACATGCACTTTCATTAGCACACCACAATCCTTGTATAACCAAGGTAATCATAATCATCAATATCATCACAATCACAATTCTTTTATTTTTATTAAAGAACCTTTTCGAATCACCACCTGTGACCACACCAAAACTCTTTATTTCAAAGTAGTTTTCACACGTCATTTATTTGACAGATAGAAGAGAGAATACTATGAACCTCTAATCTATAACACTACAAACACCAAAGTAGTGTTCACTCATGATTACACTCCAGTCATGAGTACTAGATGGCGCCAGGACTAGAGCTCTAACTGTTCTTGGGTCTTGCTCCCTAGGGTAATTTATCCCTCATTATTTGCCACGAGAATGCCCACCTGACAAACTCAGAAGGGATTCAAGGTATTCTCACCTAAATCCGTCAACACCAAAACTCCAACACCAAAACACCAACACCAAAACAATATAAAATGTTGTTTCACATTAAACATTGTTTTATAGCCAAATACACCAATCACAGCAATATATATTTATTATATATATTTATGTGGATATTCACGAATGAATTTCCACCATACATCTACAACATATGTTATATGGTTAAACACCAAACTCTCCAATAATAATAATCAATTCAAAACAAAATAGGTTTCAATTACCTCATGAACCATTGAAGAACAAGTTCACGTGTTTTAAATCAATTAAAACATTTTATAAAATCACAACCAACATGTTAATTATAGCCATTAACATTCTCCAAGATCATATTACAATAAATATAATAATTCGTGATTTTACTCACGATTAGGATGATTTTACTCACCTCTCGTCCAAGCTGCGTCTTTAACAACTTAACGAATCCTTCACAAGCAACTCAAACTCCAACAGTACCTAAGCAAAGTACATAACTCAACTTAGCACAAAACTCCAAAATCCAAGATTTCGCAACTAATGACGAAAATGCCCTTTGGACCAACCGGGGTCCAAAGCGATCAAATCTCGTCCAACAAACTTCAAAACTGTGACGTACGTGCTGCGACGTCGAATCATGACCAATGACACCCATTGTCCAAAAGGTCACTATTTGGGTCCCGTGGGTCCCACATGTCTAACCGACACTCCAAAAATCCGCCTTTGGCCCACAACCTCGGATTCCAAATCCGATCTCACCAATGGACTCTAAATAGTCCCAACATCACCCTGCAGCAATTTGGGCCCAATCCAACGGTTCGGATAATTCTACATTACACGATCGAATGGCGATCGCTCGCCTTAACTTTGAAATTTAATAACTTATGATCGGGACGTCCGATCATCAATCCGTCTGAACCTACAGACTCCTCACAACACCAGCTACAACATAATTAAAATTGGGCACGATCCAACGGTCCGATTATCTTCAATCAATGGTCCACATTTGTGAGGCTCCGAATCGTCGATTAAACGACGGAATCTCAACAATTTTAAACATACAAACATGTTCAGTAACTCCAGCACTACATTCTGTCTCTAAAGCCCTAACTCAGAATCGCCACCCAGCGCCGCCACGCGCCGCCACCGCCGGTGGTGGTTTGGGTACTATTCCGGCGACGGACCAACCTTAGAATCGCCGCTCAAGACCTATGCCAAAATGTTCGTAATACTGAGTAGAACAACTTTAATTCTTACCTCGAGGTCCAATTCGAAGTGTAAGTGGCTCAAACCGTCGGTTGAAGTTGTTGACTTCACTATTGACGAACCAACTTCGCAGGCAACACCGTACCTTCACCGCACCTCCGATGGCTCCGATTCTTCTTGGGTTATGTTCACGAGGTAACAGGCTATCGATCTGGGTTGGTGGTGTCGATCACCGCCACCGTACGCGCCGCAGAAGCCGCCGGAAATCGCCTCTCCGACGAGCTCTCAAACTTCCGGATTGAATTGCAAAATATGAATCCAAACAGTGCCCCTCTGAAATTTATAGGCAAAGTCTCTGTTTGCAATTTAGTCCCTGAAATTTCAAACGAGTATAACTTCTTCGTTTCAACTCGGATTCACGAACCGTTTGCGCCTACGCGTTCGTGAGATCAATCTCGATTTTCCAAATCAAAAATCATAATTTTCTCACTTCAATTTCTTGTACTTCCTTTGTAAAATCATAAACTTAATCATAAAGGTATTTTTGTCCCAATTTGTGATTAAGTCACTTAATTCCAATATTTTTACATCAAACCAAAGTCATACAACATCCAAAATAGTCACATGACTTAATAATATTTTCCACAAAAATAATAAAACCAAATATTATTTTTGAGGGTATTACATTCTACCCTCCTTAAAGGAATTTCGTCCCCGAAATTCAACCCCCCTCGATCCTCAAAAAGATGAGGATACTTCTTCCTCATTTCAGACTCCAATTCCCAAGAAGCATCACCCTCGTCATGGTGACTCCACAACACTTTGACCAAATCCACTTGAGTTGTCCTAAGCTGTTTGGTCATCCTGTCCAAGATGCGTAAAGGTGCCTCTACATAAGTTGCATCTCCATTGACTTCAACAGTACCGTAATCAATTACGTGTGAAGCATCCTTAACATACCTCCTTAACATTGACACGTGAAACACGTTATGAACACTTGACATCATTGGAGGTAATGCCAACCGATATGCCAACTCACCGACCTTATCTAGAATTTCAAAAGGTCCAACAAATCTAGGAGATAACTTCCCTTTCTTTTTACCAAATCTTATTACTCCCTTCATTGGTGAAACCTTCAAGAACACATGGTCACCAACTTCAAATTCCACACTCCGCCGTTTCTTATCTGCATAACTCTTCTGACGGCTCTGTGCTCTGCGGATTCTATCCCTGATGATAGAAACCTTCTCTGTAGTCTCTTGAACTACTTCAGGACCCATTACTTTATTATCACCTACCTCAGCCCAACAAACAGGTGATCTACATGGCCTTCCATACAATGCTTCATACGGTGCCATACCAATACTAGAGTGATAACTGTTGTTATAGGCAAATTCTATCAAAGCCAAATATTCATCCCAACTTCCCTTGAAGTCCAAGACACATGCCCGAAGCATATCCTCCATCACTTGATTCACTCGTTCAGTTTGACCATCAGTTTGAGGATGAAAAGCTGTACTCATATCCAATCTAGTCCCCATGGCCTTTTGGAAACTACTCCAAAACTTAGAAATGAAACGAGCATCCCTATCCGAGACAATGGATATAGGAATCCCGTGTAGTTTCACCACCTCACGAATGTAGAGCTTACTCAGTGTGTCCACTGAATACTTCATAGATACAGGCAGAAAATGTGCTGATTTCGTTAGTCGGTCCACAATAACCCAAATTGCATCGTGACTCTGTTTAGTCTTAGGCAATCCCACAACGAAATCCATAGCAATATTTTCCCATTTCCAAACAGGAATAGATAAAGGTTTCAACAACCCTGATGGCCGTTGATGTTCTGCCTTCACCCGTTGACAAGTTAGACATTTAGTCACATCCTGTCCCACCTCCCTTTTCATAGCAATCCACCAGAATTGTCTCTTAAGATCCTTGTACATCTTAGTACTCCCTGGATGAACCGTATACTTAGAACGATGAGCTTCATCCAAAATCTCTCTCTTAAGATTCTCAGATTTCAGGCACGCACAACTTCCCTCTGTATCTCAAACCACCATCACTCCCAATTGTCCACTCAGAAGGACCTATAAAAGTTGGTTCAATTGTTAACTCAACCATTTTAGCTTGCATTCCCACATCTTGAGCTTGCTCTTGAATCACCTTACTAATCAAGCTAGGTTGAACTGTCATACTCCCCAGAAAAATATCTCCTCCAACTGTAGTTGGTACTAGGTCCACCTCTTTTGCCATTTCCAGCATTCTCCACTCCTGTGCCATTAGAGATGCGACCACTCCTCTAGGCTTGCGACTCAATGCATCTGCAACAACATTAGCTTTCCCTGGATGATATTCCAACGTGAAATCATAATCCTTTATGAGTTCCATCCATCTCCTTTGCCTCATGTTCAGCTCCTTTTGAGAGAAGAGGTACTTTAAACTCTTATGGTCTGAAAAGAGTTCAAACTTCTCACCATACAAATAATGCCTCCAAACTTTCAAGGCGAACACTCCTGCAGCCAATTCTAAATCATGTGTAGGGTAGTTTCTCTCATGCACCTTCAGCTGTCTAGATGCATAAGCAACCACTTTACCATTCTGCATCAACACACATCCCAAACCCTGAAGAGACGCATCACTATAAATCACCAATCCTCCTCCTCCCGAGGGAATTGTCAACACCGAGCAGTAGTCAATTTCTTCTTCAGTTCCTTGAAGGCTTTCTCACAATCCTCATTCCAAATGAACAACACATCTTTCCTTGTCAACTTGGTCAAAGGTGCAGCAATACTTGAGAAATCCTCAATAAACCTCCGATAATAACCGGCCAAACCCAAGAAACTACGAATCTCAGTCACAGGAGCAGGCTGTTTCCACTCCATAACTGCTTCCACTTTAGAAGGATCCACTGATACCCCATCCTTAGAAACCACATGGCCGAGAAATTTTACTTTATCCTGCCAAAAATCACACTTTTCATACTTGGCATACAACTGATTCCTTCTTAGTGTTTCCAAAACAATTTCAAGATGCCGATCATGATCTTCATCATTCTTTGAGTAGATCAAAATATCATCCACAAACACCACAACAAAATCATCCAAGTAAGGACCGAATATTCTGTTCATCAAATCCATAAACACAGCAGGTGCATTAGTCAACCCAAAAGGCATGACAACAAACTCATAATGTCCATACCTGGTTCGAAATGCTGTCTTAGGAATATCTTCCTCCCTCACCCTAACTTGGTGATATCCTGACCTCAAATCAATCTTTGAGAACACAGTTGCCCCCTTTAACTGATCAAACAAATCTTCAATCCTTGGCAACGGATACTTATTTTTAATCGTCACCTTGTTTAACATTCTGTAATCCACACATAATCTCAGTGTGTGATCCTTTTTCATCACAAATAGGACAGGTGCACCCCAAGGTGAAGTACTTGGTCTAATGAACCCTTGTGCCACTAAACCATCAATTTGAATCTTGAGTTCTTTCAACTCGGTAGGTGCCATTCTATATGGAGCCTTTGATATTGGTGACGTTCCCGGAATCAATTCAATAGTAAACTCCACTACCCTCCTTGGAGGCAAACCCACAATATCTTGGAAAACATCCTGATACAAAGATACTTTAGGAACATCTTCCAATGCCAGAACTCGTTCTACTCTTTCCACAAGAGCTAGAAATCCAAACTTCATAGTTGCATCAGTTTTAATGCACCTATGCCGAACCACCGCTTGTCCAGGAGTATGAAATGACACTAACATTCCATGACAATTAATTACAGCATGATTACACCGTAACCAGTCCACACCAAGTATCATATCATACGAGTTATTATCCAGAACAATTAAATCAGCAAGGAACTCCTTATTACCAATCAACAATGGGCAAGACTCACACACCAAAATCAATTTCACAGAATTACCCAAAGGTGACTCAACAGTTAAAGGCACACCAAGCAATTTAGGAGTTAATCCCAACGCATTCACAACAGATTCGAGAGATAAAAGAATGTGATGCACCAGTATCAAACAAAACCCTCACAAGATTATGAAAGAGAGTTATTGTACCTTCCACACCGTGTTCCCCTGCCTTTGACCCACGGCAAAGACTCTGGCATTTCCTTGTCTTTGTTGTCTCCCCGTTTGTTTTCACTCTTGCAATTCTTAGCAATATGTCCTGGCTGACCACAAGTAAAGCATGTATACACCTTAGGCTTGGTGCAATTTATTGACAGATGGCCCACCTCATTGCAGTTATAACATCTAATAGGCCCAGCTTGCTTAGCATGTGCCTCATTTTTTGTCGGAGTTCAGGTACCCTGTCCCTGCTTCTTGCCAACACCTCCCTGATTCCCAGTGGTGCTACTTTGTGCTGGGGCCTTTCCTTTCCCTTTGACATCTCTCTTGACATCCAGACTCTTCTTAAACTCATTATTATTTGCTTCGATAGAAGCTCACACTCCACCAAATCCACCAATTTTGTATGGCGAAAACCAGTCACCATCTTTTTCACATAAACATTCAAACCCCTTTGAAACTTCTGGGTTTGTTGCAACTCACTCAGAGGGTCTGCAAAACGAGACAACTCAGCAAACCGTGCCTCATACTCCCTCACAGTCATGGTCCCTTGCGTCAAGTTTATGAACTCCATTTGTAATTCCTCTCTTACGGTCTCAAAAAAGTACTTCTTGTAAAAGAGTGCCAAAAACTCTTCCCAATCCATCTGGTCCACATTCTGTGCTTCTTTCCACCGTATCCCACCACACTCGTGCCTCATCCTGTAAGTAAAAGGAAGCTGCACTCGTCTTCTCAACACCAGTCATACGCAACATCTTGAAGTAGTTCTCAAGATTCCGTATCCACCTATCCGCCTTCATGTGATCCACTTTACCCTCAAAGGGTTTAACTCCCAGTTTCTTGAGTTCATAAACCAATTGGGACATTCTGAAAGGATCTGCGGGTGGCACTGGTGGTGGTGGAGGAACACCATGCTCCCGTGCCCGCAAGAACTCTGCAAATAGATCGAGTACGATCATCCATTGGCACATTGTGCATATTTTGCGCACCAGCAGGAGCTTCTTCTTCAATCTCCTCCTCAGACTCCTCATGAATTTCAAAAGTAGTCTCAACAGGCTCCTTGCTCTTCGCCCTCACCCCTAGCTCTGCCTCGGCCTCTACCCCTACCTCGACCTCTGCCTCGGCCTCTTCCTTGAACCATTATCCTTCTGGCAAAAGACCAACAAACCGTTAATTCCATACTTGAGTATTATCTCAAAATAAACAAGCTTGAAATTAACATACAACCACAACAACAACAGAGGACCCATTCCTCTAACACCTAAACCCTTCTTAGAATTAAACACCATAATGGTCTCCAAACTTACCCAAAGTTCCGACAAAGCAAAACAATTGAGCAGTTAACAAACTGCGAGAGCTGACCATAAGCTCTAACACTCCATCAGAGCATAACCATTAGCTCTGATACCAACTGTCACGCCCCGAATTTCCCACAACAATTAATCTGCGAATTTAAAAGAACAACCAACAATCCGGGACGCGAAGCTTCGGAACCTTCAACAAAAGTACCTAGAAATTTAAACTTTTCTTTCTTGATACAACACCACTGTTCCGAACCACAATGTCAATAATGACTCAACTCTTCTAGAGTCAAATATTACATTACAAACTCACAACATAAATGAACAATCATCATTTTACATAATATGCTCCTCAGAGCTTATTTCACACACAGCGGAAGTCTAACACTCACCAACACTCTCACACCACACTTTACAGTTCTGGGGACCACCACTGAGCCTCCTGCTCCTCACCTTAATTCTCCTGCTCACCGTCTCTACCACCTGCAGGATTTTCCCCTACACCATTGAATAGTGCACCGGGTTCACCAGAACAACCCGGTAAGCTTTCTAAAGCTCGTATGAGTAAACCACGTCCACAGTATAATATGTCAATTTCACATAATATACAAACACATGCACTTTCATTAGCACACCACAATCCTTGTATAACCAAGGTAATCATAATCATCAATATCATCACAATCACAATTCTTTTATTTTTATTAAAGAACCTTCGAATCACCACCTGTGACCACACCAAAACTCTTTATTTCAAAGTAGTTTTCACACGTCATTTATTTGACAGATAGAAGAGAGAATACTATGAACCTCTAATCTATAACACTACAAACACCAAAGTAGTGTTCACTCATGATTACACTCCAGTCATGAGTACTAGATGGCGCCAGACTAGAGCTCTAACTGTTCTTGGGTCTTGCTCCCTAGGGTAATTTATCCCTCATTATTTGCCACGAGAATGCCCACCTGACAAACTCAGAAGGGATTCAAGGTATTCTCACCTAAATCCGTCAACACCAAAACTCCAACACCAAAACACCAACACCAAAACAATATAAAATGTTGTTTCACATTAAACATTGTTTTATAGCCAAATACACCAATCACAGCAATATATATTTATTATATATATTTATGTGGATATTCACGAATGAATTTCCACCATACATCTACAACATATGTTATATGGTTAAACACCAAACTCTCCAATAATAATAATCAATTCAAAACAAAATAGGTTTCAATTACCTCATGAACCATTGAAGAACAAGTTCACGTGTTTTAAATCAATTAAAACATTTTATAAAATCACAACCAACATGTTAATTATAGCCATTAACATTCTCCAAGATCATATTACAATAAATATAATAATTCGTGATTTTACTCACGATTAGGATGATTTTACTCACCTCTCGTCCAAGCTGCGTCTTTAACAACTTAACGAATCCTTCACAAGCAACTCAAACTCCAACAGTACCTAAGCAAAGTACATAACTCAACTTAGCACAAAACTCCAAAATCCAAGATTTCGCAACTAATGACGAAAATGCCCTTTGGACCAACCGGGGTCCAAAGCGATCAAATCTCGTCCAACAAACTTCAAAACTGTGACGTACGTGCTGTCGACGTTCGAATCATGACCAATGACACCCATTGTCCAAAAGGTCACTATTTGGGTCCCGTGGGTCCCACATGTCTAACCGACACTCCAAAAATCCGCCTTTGGCCCACAACCTCGGATTCCAAATCCGATCTCACCAATGGACTCTAAATAGTCCCAACATCACCCTGCAGCAATTTGGGCCCAATCCAACGGTCGGATAATTCTACATTACACGATCGAATGGCGATCGCTCGCCTTAACTTTGAAATTTAATAACTTATGATCGGGACGTCCGATCATCAATCCGTCTGAACCTACAGACTCCTCACAACACCAGCTACAACATAATTAAAATTGGGCACGATCCAACGGTCCGATTATCTTCAATCAATGGTCCACATTTGTGAGGCTCCGATCGTCGATTAAACGACGGAATCTCAACAATTTTAAACATACAAACATGTTCAGTAACTCCAGCACTACATTCTGTCTCTAAAGCCCTAACTCAGAATCGCCACCCAGCGCCGCCACGCGCCGCCACCGCCGGTGGTGGTTTGGGTACTATTCCGCGACGGACCAACCTTAGAATCGCCGCTCAAGACCTATGCCAAAATGTTCGTAATACTGAGTAGAACAACTTTAATTCTTACCTCGAGGTCCAATTCGAAGTGTAAGTGGCTCAAACCGTCGGTTGAAGTTGTTGACTTCACTATTGACGAACCAACTTCGCAGGAACACCGTACCTTCACCGCACCTCCGATGGCTCCGATTCTTCTTGGGTTATGTTCACGAGGTAACAGGCTATCGATCTGGGTTGGTGGTGTCGATCACCGCCACCGTACGCCGCCGCAGAAGCCGCCGGAAATCGCCTCTCCGACGAGCTCTCAAACTTCCGGATTGAATTGCAAAATATGAATCCAAACAGTGCCCCTCTGAAATTTATAGGCAAAGTCTCTGTTTGCAATTTAGTCCCTGAAATTTCAAACGAGTATAACTTCTTCGTTTCAACTCGGATTCACGAACCGTTTGCGCCTACGCGTTCGTGAGATCAATCTCGATTTTCCAAATCAAAAATCATAATTTTCTCACTTCAATTTCTTGTACTTCCTTTGTAAAATCATAAACTTAATCATAAAGGTATTTTTGTCCCAATTTGTGATTAAGTCACTTAATTCCAATATTTTTACATCAAACCAAAGTCATACAACATCCAAAATAGTCACATGACTTAATAATATTTTCCACAAAAATAATAAAACCAAATATTATTTTTGAGGGTATTACATTCTACCCTCCTTAAAGGAATTTCGTCCCGAAATTCAACCCCCCTGATCCTCAAAAAGATGAGGATAGTTCTTCCTCATTTCAGACTCCAATTCCCAAGAAGCATCACCCTCGTCATGGTGACTCCACAACACTTTGACCAAATCCACTTGAGTTGTCCTAAGCTGTTTGGTCATCCTGTCCAAGATGCGTCAGGTGCCTCTACATAAGTTGCATCTCCATTGACTTCAACAGTACCGTAATCAATTACGTGTGAAGCATCCTTAACATACCTCCTTAACATTGACACGTGAAACATGTTATGAACACTTGACATCATTGGAGGTAATGCCAACCGATATGCCAACTCACCGACCTTATCTAGAATTTCAAAAGGTCCAACAAATCTAGGAGATAACTTCCCTTTCTTTTTACCAAATCTTATTACTCCCTTCATTGGTGAAACCTTCAAGAACACATGGTCACCAACTTCAAATTCCACACTCCGCCGTTTCTTATCTGCATAACTCTTCTGACGGCTCTGTGCTCTGCGGATTCTATCCCTGATGATAGAAACCTTCTCTGTAGTCTCTTGAACTACTTCAGTACCCATTACTTTATTATCACCTACCTCAGCCCAACAAACAGGTGATCTACATGGCCTTCCATACAATGCTTCATACGGTGCCATACCAATACTAGAGTGATAACTGTTGTTATAGGCAAATTCTATCAAAGCCAAATATTCATCCCAACTTCCCTTGAAGTCCAAGACACATGCCCGAAGCATATCCTCCATCACTTGATTCACTCGTTCAGTTTGACCATCAGTTTGAGGATGAAAAGCTGTACTCATATCCAATCTAGTCCCCATGGCCTTTTGGAAACTACTCCAAAACTTAGAAGTGAAACGAGCATCCCTATCCGAGACAATGGATATAGGAATCCCGTGTAGTTTCACCACCTCACGAATGTAGAGCTTACTCAGTGTGTCCACTGAATACTTCATAGATACAGGCAGAAAATGTGCTGATTTCGTTAGTCGGTCCACAATAACCCAAATTGCATCGTGACTCTGTTTAGTCTTAGGCAATCCCACAACGAAATCCATAGCAATATTTTCCCATTTCCAAACAGGAATAGATAAAGGTTTCAACAACCCTGATGGCCGTTGATGTTCTGCCTTCACCCGTTGACAAGTTAGACATTTAGTCACATACTGTCCCACCTCCCTTTTCATAGCAATCCACCAGAATTGTCTCTTAAGATCCTTGTACATCTTAGTACTCCCTGGATGAACCGTATACTTAGAACGATGAGCTTCATCCAAAATCTCTCTCTTAAGATTCTCAGATTCAGGCACGCACAACTTCCCTCTGTATCTCAAACCACCATCACTCCCAATTGTCCACTCAGAAGGACCTATAAAAGTTGGTTCAATTGTTAACTCAACCATTTTAGCTTGCATTCCCACATCTTGAGCTTGCTCTTGAATCACCTTACTAATCAAGCTAGGTTGAACTGTCATACTCCCCAGAAAAATATCTCCTCCAACTGTAGTTGGTACTAGGTCCACCTCTCTTGCCATTTCCAGCATTCTCCACTCCTGTGCCATTCCAGAGATGCGACCACTCCTCTAGGCTTGCGACTCAATGCATCTGCAACAACATTAGCTTTCCCTGGATGATATTCCAACGTGAAATCATAATCCTTTATGAGTTCCATCCATCTCCTTTGCCTCATGTTCAGCTCCTTTTGAGAGAAGAGGTACTTTAAACTCTTATGGTCTGAAAAGAGTTCAAACTTCTCACCATACAAATAATGCCTCCAAACTTTCAAGGCGAACACTACTGCAGCCAATTCTAAATCATGTGTAGGGTAGTTTCTCTCATGCACCTTCAGCTGTCTAGATGCATAAGCAACCACTTTACCATTCTGCATCAACACACATCCCAAACCCTGAAGAGACGCATCACTATAAATCACCAATCCTCCTCCTCCCGAGGGAATTGTCAACACCGGAGCAGGAGTCAATTTCTTCTTCAGTTCCTTGAAGGCTTTCTCACAATCCTCATTCCAAATGAACAACACATCTTTCCTTGTCAACTTGGTCAAAGGTGCAGCAATACTTGAGAAATCCTCAATAAACCTCCGATAATAACCGGCCAAACCCAAGAAACTACGAATCTCAGTCACAGGTGCAGGCTGTTTCCACTCCATAACTGCTTCCACTTTAGAAGGATCCACTGATACCCCATCCTTAGAAACCACATGGCCGAGAAATTTTACTTTATCCTGCCAAAAATCACACTTTTCATACTTGGCATACAACTGATTCCTTCTTAGTGTTTCCAAAACAATTTCAAGATGCCGATCATGATCTTCATCATTCTTTGAGTAGATCAAAATATCATCCACAAACACCACAACAAAATCATCCAAGTAAGGACCGAATATTCTGTTCATCAAATCCATAAACACAGCAGGTGCATTAGTCAACCCAAAAGGCATGACAACAAACTCATAATGTCCATACCTGGTTCGAAATGCTGTCTTAGGAATATCTTCCTCCCTCACCCTAACTTGGTGATATCCTGACCTCAAATCAATCTTTGAGAACACAGTTGCCCCTTTAACTGATCAAACAAATCTTCAATCCTTGGCAACGGATACTTATTTTTAATCGTCACCTTGTTTAACATTCTGTAATCCACACATAATCTCAGTGTGTGATCCTTTTTCATCACAAATAGGACAGGGTGCACCCCAAGGTGAAGTACTTGGTCTAATGAACCCTTGTGCCACTAAACCATCAATTTGAATCTTGAGTTCTTTCAACTCGGTAGGTGCCATTCTATATGGAGCCTTTGATATTGGTGACGTTCCCGGAATCAATTCAATAGTAAACTCCACTACCCTCCTTGGAGGCAAACCCACAATATCTTGGAAAACATCCTGATACAAAGATACTTTAGGAACATCTTCCAATGCCAGAACTCGTTCTACTCTTTCCACAAGAGCTAGAAATCCAAACTTCATAGTTGCATCAGTTTTAATGCACCTATGCCGAACCACCGCTTGTCCAGGAGTATGAAATGACACTAACATTCCATGACAATTAATTACAGCATGATTACACCGTAACCAGTCCACACCAAGTATCATATCATACGAGTTATTATCCAGAACAATTAAATCAGCAAGGAACTCCTTATTACCAATCAACAATGGGCAAGACTCACACACCAAAATCAATTTCAAGAAATTACCCAAAGGTGACTCAACGTTAAAGGCACACCAAGCAATTTAGGAGTTAATCCCAACGCATTCACAACAGATCGAGAGATAAAAGAATGTGATGCACCAGTATCAAACAAAACCCTCACAAGATTATGAAAGAGAGTTATTGTACCTTCCACACCGGTGTTCCCCTGCCTTTGACCCACGGCAAAGACTCTGGCATTTCCTTGTCTTTGTTGTCTCCCCGGTTTGTTTTCACTCTTGCAATTCTTAGCAATATGTCCTGGCTGACCACAAGTAAAGCATGTATACACCTTAGGCTTGGTGCAATTTATTGACAGATGGCCCACCTCATTGGAGTTATAACATCTAATAGGCCCAGCTTGCTTAGCATGTGCCTCATTTTTTGTTGAGGTCAGGTACCCTGTCCTCTGCTTCTTGCCAACACCTCCCTGATTCCCAGTGGTGCTACTTTGTGCTGGGGCCTTTCCTTTCCCTTTGACATCTCTCTTGACATCCAGACTCTTCTTAAACTCATTATTATTTGCTTCGATAGAAGCTGCACACTCCACCAAATCCACCAATTTTGTATGGCGAAAACCAGTCACCATCTTTTTCACATAAACATTCAAACCCCTTTGAAACTTCTGGGTTTGTTGCAACTCACTCAGAGGGTCTGCAAAACGAGACAACTCAGCAAACCGTGCCTCATACTCCCTCACAGTCATGGTCCCTTGCGTCAAGTTTATGAACTCCATTTGTAATTCCTCTCTTACGGTCTCAAGAAAAGTACTTCTTGTAAAAGAGTGCCAAAAACTCTTCCCAATCCATCTGGTCCACATTCTGTGCTCTTTCCACCGTATCCCACCACACTCGTGCCTCATCCTGTAAGTAAAAGGAAGCTGCACTCGTCTTCTCAACACCAGTCATACGCAACATCTTGAAGTAGTTCTCAAGATTCCGTATCCACCTATCCGCCTTCATGTGATCCACTTTACCCTCAAAGGGTTTAACTCCCAGTTTCTTGAGTTCATAAACCAATTGGGACATTCTGAAAAGGATCTCCGGGTGGCACTGGTGGTGGTGGAGGAACACCATGCTCCCGTGCCCGCAAGAACTCTGCAAATAGATCAGCTGTACGATCATCCATTGGCACATTGTGCATATTTTGCGCACCGCAGGAGCTTCTTCTTCAATCTCCTCCTCAGACTCCTCATGAATTTCAAAAGTAGTCTCAACAGCTCCTTGCTCTTCGCCCTCACCCCTAGCTCTCCTCGGCCTCTACCCCTACCTCGACCTCTGCCTCGGCCTCTTCCTTGAACCATTATCCTTCTGGCAAAAGACCAACAAACTGTTAATTCCATACTTGAGTATTATCTCAAAATAAACAAGCTTGAAATTAACATACAACCACAACAACAACAGAGGACCCATTCCTCTAACACCTAAACCCTTCTTAGAATTAAACACCATAATGGTCTCCGAACTTACCCAAAGTTCCGACAAAGCAAAACAATTGAGCAGTTAACAAACTGCAGCTGACCATAAGCTCTAACACTCCATCAGAGCATAACCATTAGCTCTGATACCAAACCGTCACGCCCCGAATTTCCCACAACAATTAATCTGCGAATTTAAAAAAACAACCAACAATCCGGGACGCGAAGCTCGGAACCTTCAACAAAAGTACCTAGAAATTTAAACTTTTCTTTCTTGATACAACACCACTGTTCCGAACCACAATGTCAATAATGACTCAACTCTTCTGAGTCAAATATTACATTACAAACTCACAACATAAATGAACAATCATCATTTTACATAATATGCTCCTCAGAGCTTATTTCACACAGCGGAAGTCTAACACTCACCAACACTCTCACACCACACTTTACAGTTCTGGGGACCACCACTGAGCCTCCTGCTCCTCACCTTAATTCTCCTGCTCACCGTCTCTACCACCTGCAGGATTTTCCCCTACACCATTGAATAGTGCACCGGGTTCACCAGAACAACCCCGGTAAGCTTTCTAAAGCTCGTATGAGTAAACCACGTCCACAGTATAATATGTCAATTTCACATAATATACAAACACATGCACTTTCATTAGCACACCACAATCCTTGTATAACCAAGGTAATCATAATCATCAATATCATCACAATCACAATTCTTTTATTTTTATTAAAGAACTTTTTCGATCACCACCTGTGACCACACCAAAACTCTTTATTTCAAAGTAGTTTTCACACGTCATTTATTTGACAGATAGAAGAGAGAATACTATGAACCTCTAATCTATAACACTACAAACACCAAAGTAGTGTTCACTCATGATTACACTCCAGTCATGAGTACTAGATGGCGCCAGGACTAGAGCTCTAACTGTTCTTGGGTCTTGCTCCCTAGGGTAATTTATCCCTCATTATTTGCCACGAGAATGCCCACCTGACAAACTCAGAAGGGATTCAAGGTATTCTCACCTAAATCCGTCAACACCAAAACTCCAACACCAAAACACCAACACCAAAACAATATAAAATGTTGTTTCACATTAAACATTGTTTTATAGCCAAATACACCAATCACAGCAATATATATTTATTATATATATTTATGTGGATATTCACGAATGAATTTCCACCATACATCTACAACATATGTTATATGGTTAAACACCAAACTCTCCAATAATAATAATCAATTCAAAACAAAATAGGTTTTAATTACCTCATGAACCATTGAAGAACAAGTTCACGTGTTTTAAATCAATTAAAACATTTTATAAAATCACAACCAACATGTTAATTATAGCCATTAACATTCTCCAAGATCATATTACAATAAATATAATAATTCGTGATTTTACTCACGATTAGGATGATTTTACTCACCTCTCGTCCAAGCTGCGTCTTTAACAACTTAACGAATCCTTCACAAGCAACTCAAACTCCAACAGTACCTAAGCAAAGTACATAACTCAACTTAGCACAAAACTCCAAAATCCAAGATTTCGCAACTAATGACGAAAATGCCCTTTGGACCAACCGGGGTCCAAAGCGATCAAATCTCGTCCAACAAACTTCAAAACTGTGACGTACGTGCTGTCGACGTCGAATCATGACCAATGACACCCATTGTCCAAAAGGTCACTATTTGGGTCCCGTGGGTCCCACATGTCTAACCGACACTCCAAAAATCCGCCTTTGGCCCACAACCTCGGATTCCAAATCCGATCTCACCAATGGACTCTAAATAGTCCCAACATCACCCTGCAACAATTTGGGCCCAATCCAACGGTTCGGATAATTCTACATTACACGATCGAATGGCGATCGCTCGCCTTAACTTTGAAATTTAATAACTTATGATCGGGACGTCCGATCATCAATCCGTCTGAACCTACAGACTCCTCACAACACCAGCTACAACATAATTAAAATTGGGCACGATCCAACGGTCCGATTATCTTCAATCAATGGTCCACATTTGTGAGGCTCCGAATCGTCGATTAAACGACGGAATCTCAACAATTTTAAACATACAAACATGTTCAGTAACTCCAGCACTACATTCTGTCTCTAAAGCCCTAACTCAGAATCGCCACCCAGCGCCGCCACGCGCCGCCACCGCCGGTGGTGGTTTGGGTACTATTCCGGCGACGGACCAACCTTAGAATCGCCGGTCAAGACCTATGCCAAAATGTTCGTAATACTGAGTAGAACAACTTTAATTCTTACCTCGAGGTCCAATTCGAAGTGTAAGTGGCTCAAACCGTCGGTTGAAGTTGTTGACTTCACTATTGACGAACCAACTTCGCAGCAACACCGTACCTTCACCGCACCTCCGATGGCTCCGATTCTTCTTGGGTTATGTTCACGAGGTAACAGGCTATCGATCTGGGTTGGTGGTGTCGATCACCGCCACCGTACGCCGCCGCAGAAGCCGCCGGAAATCGCCTCTCCGACGAGCTCTCAAACTTCCGGATTGAATTGCAAAATATGAATCCAAACAGTGCCCCTCTGAAATTTATAGGCAAAGTCTCTGTTTGCAATTTAGTCCCTGAAATTTCAAACGAGTATAACTTCTTCGTTTCAACTCGGATTCACGAACCGTTTGCGCCTACGCGTTCGTGAGATCAATCTCGATTTTCCAAATCAAAAATCATAATTTTCTCACTTCAATTTCTTGTACTTCCTTTGTAAAATCATAAACTTAATCATAAAGGTATTTTTGTCCCAATTTGTGATTAAGTCACTTAATTCCAATATTTTTACATCAAACCAAAGTCATACAACATCCAAAATAGTCACATGACTTAATAATATTTTCCACAAAAATAATAAAACCAAATATTATTTTTGAGGGTATTACATTTTTTTTCTTAATGCTTATTTATTTAATTCATGCTATTCTCCATTTTGTTCAAATACAAAACCAAAATCATTTTTATCAAACAATTATCAAAAGTTTCTATTTTTCTTTATTGTTTTAACTTAATTATGTGTTTCTACTTATGTATTTTAGGTTGTTGTTATCATTCAGCTTTTTCCTAAGAAACTGATTAGAGTTTGAGTATTTTGATTGTTTTCCACATGGTTAAAGCCTACAAGTTTTGAGTGTAAGGCAAGAAGGAGATGAAGGAAAAGAAGGAGAAGAAGAAAGATGGAAGAGGAGATGATGGTTTTCTTGCCCAAATTGATTTATTTGTTACTTTTAATGATAGCTTTAAATGATACATCTTTAAGAACCACTTATTATTGTAATTACTAAATTGCTAATGTTTCGAATTACTTAAATTTTATCTATAGATTTTAATTGATGTATAAAGTTAAATACTTTTGCTTTATCAATTTGATTATTTGGATTGAAAACTATTAACGAAAATTGTTTCATTTTGAATAATATATTTTCAAGTTTTTATATTCCATATTTTAGTAAATTATCTGTTAATTATATTGCTTTCATGGATTCAATCATATTGAAACAGTATTAAACAGTTTTATTTAAATTAATATATGCATGTATATGTGTTAAGTGAGTGAATTAATTTTTTACAAATTTTAATTTCAGTTTCAATTGTTTTTGCTAATAATTAAGAATTCCTTCTTAAAAACCTAAACTCTAAACCTTAACAATTGCTTTTGACTAAACTTTTGTATTAGCGGACAAAACCAAATTTGTATTCTTATTTTACATACATTGTAGACCCGTTTTTATATTGTGTATAAAAGAAAAGGAGATTATTGTGTATAAAAGAGAGAGAGAAGACAACAACATAAATATTAGTTAGAAGTTTGAAAACCTTTTATACAAGTTGAAACAACTTATTCATTTACAAAAAAAAACAAAACAAATTTACTTTTTGGAAATCTTTATGGACAAATGACAATTTCTTGAAAACCATTTTTTTGGGTTTTTTTCTTTCCCTTTTAATCCTTTTTAAACAATTGTTAAAACAAAAGAGAATCCCACTTTTGTTAATTATAATTTAAGATAATAACAAAAGGTTCCCAAGTGGGCTTCTTTTTTTCTTTATCTATATTTCATAACAAATGGTGAAAGGGCGTATTCTAAGTTCTTTTGGGGTCACCCGCCTACCTTGCTCAAGAGTCAACATTAACTTTTTCAATGGTTTCCTTTGAGTTTCTGAAAGCATCTCCTAATTAATTAGTGGCCCTGTTTTAGGCAATCTACAAAAACAATCATTCATTCTAATTTATATCATGTCTTTATATAATATTTCAATTTATCATCTATTTTTTCTTAATGCTTATTTATTTAATTCATGCTATTCTCCTTTTTGTTCAAATACAAAACCAAAATCATTTTTGTCAAACAATTATCCAAATTTTTTCTTTTTCTCTATTGTTTAAACTTAATTCTGTTCTCCTACTTATGTATTTTAGGTTGTTATCATCCTGCTTTTGCATACGTGTTGCTACAAGTGCTTAATAATTTCTCTCATTACAGGTCAGTATTTTCTAACTTTTTAACAAAACTGTGCATAACATTTATAACTAATAATAACAAAAGATTCACAAGTGGGCTTCTTTTTTTCTTTATCTATATGTCATAATAAATTTTACTATATACTATAAAATATTAACATTTACTCAACATATATGAATTACACAATGATATACCTCTTTGTTAACAAATATTAGTTCTAGAATAATACACGTTTAACATCAAGTTTGCATATATGCCTATAAAATCGTTTATTTTAGAAGAAAACCCTTTTTCTTAATCTTCCACATTTTAATAGTTCATTATTTGCTTATGTTAGTTTGTTATTACAAATGTCATTCATTCATTCTTAATGCTTATTTATTTAATTCATGCTATTCTCCTTTTTGTTTTGTCAAACACTATATAATAAGTATCTATGTTTTATTTTTATTTTTTAATTCCAGCCCTTATAAAATAGTATTTTACTGCTAGACAAAAAGTTTTATAAAAGATAGAATAGCACGTGTTAACCCACAAATTATATATATATCTTAATATGTCAAAATTCAATTAATTGTTTAGTCTACATTACTTTTTTTTGTTGTTTTATTTTGCAATATTAGATTCTAAATGTGTTATTCTTATTATTATAGTTGTTTTCACTTTTGCAAATTGATATCCATATATAGTTTGTCCCTTTTTTTTTTTTTTTTTTTATAACTTGGATACACGAAAAAACAAGAGTATAAACATTTTTGTGGTGTCATCATTTTGGCAATATGAAAATGCCTTCAATGTGCTGCCTATTCAAATTCAACATAATTAGTTATTTTAATCATTTCATAGCATTTTATATCTCTTTCTCCGCAGCTGTCCTCGCATAGAAGTTATATAGAGCTAATATTTACTGTTCTAATAAATAACCATTGAATATGCTTCAATGTTAAGGTTTTTCCCCCCTTTTTTAGATGGTTTTTTTCCAAATGTTTTTATAAAACATTTTGCTTCATTTCTTAATTTGATGGCCTTAATTGATTACAAATTTTCAACTAAATGTTTCAACTATATATACCAATTTAACAACACTTCACATTAGTGTATACATACTATTCTAACCCTCTTTAATTTTCTCATCTTATAATCAAAGATAATCTGATGATCTATTTGTTATCTTTTATTTTTAAAAGGTGCCAATTCCCAATTAGACCATGTTATGCAATGACAATAAATAAAAGTCAAGGCCAATCATTGAAACAAGTTGGACTATATCTTTCTCAACCTGTATTTACTCATGGACTATATCTTTCTCAATCATAATAGAAAATAATAAAGAAGCGCCAAATAATTACACTAAAAACATAGTGTATAAAGATGTTCTTCCAAATTTACAATGAGGTTCCAATTTTGATATATCCATAATTAAACATTTTTATATTTTTCCCCATTACTTTTAATAAATTTATACATACATTTTTATGCTAACAAAAAATATATTTTATTTGCAGATTTAAAGTACAATGAGTTTCACTTATATCCGTGATTTGCAACCGTTCCAATTTAACATGAAACTCAAAGTACGTATCTGTAGAATGTGGCGAGCAAAACTTATTGGATCTAATGACCAATTCAACGGCCTTCAGTGTATATTGGTTGACCAAATGGTAAGGAAAAATCTTTTTTATATTATTTCAATTTAATTATAATAACATCACTTAAAGAAAATTAAACTCAACATAGTTAAATTTGTCTAATGCAATTTCTATTATCTATTATCATATATTTGTATCTCCTTGCTTTTAAATATAATTTCCTCCTTATTAATTTTTCTCTTCCTCTTTTTTCAATTATGTAGACAGATACAATACAAGCTAGCGTCAAAGAGATCGACTATGATTTCGTAGCTCCAAAAATAAAAGCTGGTTGCATTTATGAGATAACACATTTCCACACTGGTCGCAACAAACCATCACACAAAGTTGTACCACATGTTGCACAATTGTTCTTCAATGCGAGAACAACTTTCAAAGAACTGCCAACCATTCACCCACACATTCCACGACATCGATTTTATCTGTCGATTATACTCAGTTGTCCACTCGCATAGACAAAACTGACATCCTAACAGGTAATACTCTATATATTATTAAAAAGTATACATCTATATATAATAAGTATTTATATATAAAAAAATTACACATTTTAATATCCTTATAATATTTCTTTATCAAATTGCAAGATGTTTTTGGACACATTATTGGAATACAGCCATTGGAACAAAATATGGTCTGCAATGAGAGGCTTGAGAATAAATGTGAAGTCTGCATTGAAAATATCAGGTACAAATATTCACAAAATGTTTATAATTAAAATTTTAAACTATTATCTCTCTTTCTAAAATATTTTTTTCTCCACATCTAATCATTCAGAAAAGAAGATGTTAGAATAACCATGTGGGGAGATACTGCAAAGACTTTTGATTCCCAGGCTTTACAACAATTGACATCGCCAATATTTGCAGCTTTTACAAGCCTGAAAGTTAAACAATTTCAAGGTATTCAATTTCTTTTAACTTTTTTTAAAATATTATTTACACTTCATCTCGAATAAAAACAAATCTAATTTATTATTTATCAACATGTAGGGAAAACTGTTCTCAACAGGAGTGTCTCAACATTAATTTTTATCAATCCAGATATACAAGAATTGGCAGCCTACAAAATGATGTATGAATTTTTATCATTTTTGTTTTAACATATATCTTTGTTTCCCCATTTTCCTAAATTAACACCTCTTTTTTCTTATATAAAAATAACAATAACCACAACTTTAATGACTTTACACATGCCATTAAAATGATGCCTTCTTCTGCCACTCAACTAATGACACCTCAACATTTAGAAGTTGCTAAAAAGGTATCTGTCCAAGAGTTAAATGTTCTTGACCCAGATACACATAAGGTAAATACACTAACTTCTTTCTTTAGTCTCATTATTATTCGTATTATAACATACAATTTTACAAATTATTTAAACTAAATTTCGCTTTATTCTTTTCTTATCACTATATATTTTTTAATTGTTTTTACTATATTAACAAATTTCTTTAAATATGTTTTAGGACACTCCCATTTTATGCAGAGCAACTATTACGCGTTTTGACACGCGTAAAGGCTGGTGGTATAAAGCATGCCCATCTTGCTTTAAACAACTTAGAATTGCTGCCCACCGTGATGAACTTTTGTGTCCAAAACACAATAATCAAATTCCTCTCCCTTGGTAATACAAATCTCAACAATTAGTTTCATTTTATTTTTCCATAAAGTTTAAACACAATTACTTTAAATTATTAAAACATTACATAAATTTTATATACAGGTTCAAAGTGAGCTTAGTGCTTGAAGATTCAACTGACGAAACCAATGCAATCATTATTGGAAGGGAGCATGAGAAGTGATTCCAACAGAAATGATCTACTCATTCAAGCAATCTTCGATGACACAATGCCACTTCTTGAACCAGTACATCGCAAACATCTGACAAAAGTTTGGCTACACAAGACAAAGAAAACATTGCTACCCAAATGGTTCCACCCATTACCCCGCTTCTCTCAAAGAAAATTCCAAGTGGATCTTCCACAAGCTCAACTGATACTTCTATGACAGAGGCTACCCCAATTTCAAAAAAAGATTTAAAGACGCTGTCAAAAAAGCTCTCTTTACCTTTCGCCCATCAAAAAAACCAAAAAGGTTAGAATTTATATAACAATTAACTCCTTTATATCAATATTTACTCATTTTATAACATTTACCAATATATTTCTTTTTCTTCCATTTAGCATTTCTCTAAGTCATGTTCGAACCCAAAACAAATCTGGAGAAATTGTTGTTACAAAAGGCATGGAGGAAATAGTATCAGATTCTTGAGTTACCAATCATTGGCTTAAAGAAAAAAACAAGCGAAGATAGTTTGGCAACCAGTTCTCCTACCCCAAGATCAGAGTTTGTATTCTCTCTTTTACAATTCACTCATATCATTTAAATACATATTACATGCATAATATTCAATTATTCATATCTTCATTCCTCACTCAATCTTTATATATTAAATTGTAACAAATTGTGTTGAATTTGACAAAATCATCATTTTTTGTGATATTCTGATTGATGCTTTGTTTTAATATTGGGTTACTTTGAATTAAGGTATTATAAGATTAGGCACATATTGGGTTCCTTTGTTTTAATATTGGGAACATATGACTAATTGTGTTGAATTTGACAAAATCATCATTTTTGTAACTGAACGTTTGGAAATACAATTTGTAACATCCCGGTCCTAAAAAGAAGTAAAATAATTAAATTAAGAGAAAATAAATTGGAGTAAACAATAAAATAAAATGGTTTGAATTAATTAAGTTTTTTTGAAAATTTAAAATATTATTTAATATAAAAAGGGGCAAAAAGGTCATTTTAAGTTCGGGAAGGAATTTGGGACTTCCATTGTACCGTTGCGTAGAGCTCGTCGATACAAGTTCGTAGACATGCGGCATGCCCAATTCCGATTTGTAACGAAGTAGAAAAAGTTTGAAAACAAAAGGGACATAAATGGAATATTTTTAAATTGTACTGGATCTGCTACAGTAACCGGCGTTTTTTATATATATATTTTTTTTTCTTCTTCTTCCTTCCTTCCTTCCCTCTGCGCGACCCCCTCCTATGGCACTGTTCATCCGAACAGTTTTTGGGCCGCCACCACCACGTCCGGCCACCAAAGTTGACGGGCCGGTACCAAAATGACCGGGCCGCCGTCCTCTTCCCACCCCAGTCAGGTCCCGCCGCCAATCGCTGTATTTTTCGGAATATCGAGAAATGTCGCCCTTTTACTCAAAACTTCACGGAGCTCGTTCCGGTGATTCGGGCACCAAATCTTGCGAATTTGGTATGTTTTTCTAACCTCTTGACGTGCTCTAGCTGATGGTTGGGTAGGAATTGTGAAATTTCTGCGTTATGGTAGTTAATTAAGCGATTGAAAAATCTGCCGGTTTCGACCTCCGTTTTCAGCCACTTCCGGTCACTTTTTGGGGTATGCCCAAGAACAAAAGTGACTCCAAATTAGGTGTATTACCTAGATTAGGAGTTTGGAGTCAAGATGTTAAGTTTTTCCGGCGAGTGGTTATTGCTTTGGACACCCACGTGCTGTCGACGCGTGTGGTGTGGGCACTGTAGCAGAGACAATTTTTATCCTAAAATGATCTCCTGGTTGTCACGAGCGTGTAGGAATTTACGGAACTCATTTCAGATAACGTTTGAACCCCGAACGGATTTTACATATTGTGTGAATTCCGGGTTCGATATGTTAGAACCGTTGGATCGCTTCCAATTTAATATATGTTAATCTAGGCATTCCTAGGATTGTGTAGGATTTCACGGATCGTGAATCGGAGCCCCGATGTTTCCGATTCAATAAGTTAAAGTTTGTATTTTTACGATAATCGTCCGATTTGTGCGATCGTGAGTGATCCGACCGTCCGATTCGGACCAAACTTGAAGGATATGTTTATTAAACCTTGTGGAACCCTTAGGGATGTTCGGATCGAAAAATAGAGGTCGTGGGGCCCGCGGGCCCGGTTGTCCAAATTTGGAAAGTTTGACCATCGGGTGACCGTGAGTCTTCCGAGGTAGTTTCACACTTCGGAAAGTATTAGGATAACCTTGTGAGAGAGTTTAGGGTCTCGGTTTTGAATATTAGTATTTAAGTGGACATTTGTCGTCTAGAGTGTTTAGTCTTTCTTTATGAAATTCTTGGATATTACTTGATAATGGAAAGTATGAAATGGATGAGTATGAGATACTCGATTTGTTGGGTTGTGAAAGTTAGTCTTGGGACTCGGTTATGATTATTGGAAATAAATGGCATGTTTTGTGATGGAAGTATTACATATGAATGTAATGGTTTATTGAAATTCATTTTATATTTAATGGTTGAATTTAGTATCTTTGTAAGTATTTGTGATATATGTGAGTTTTGACATATCCTAGTATCTTGAGTTATATATATATATATACAAAATACTCGAGAAAGTGCTATGTTTATTGAATATGGGTGGGGTACTTGGGATGTGGTTGTGAGATTGGAATATTAGTTAGAGTGCTATTTGCACTACCCTAGATACCCCATGGATATAGAATATGTTTGAGAATTTATTAGCTATACTACGAAAAAGCATTGGGGAAAATTGAACTAAGGATGGGAATATTATTTATATAAGATTTATATAAGGATTACGAACTCCACCATCATACGTACCTCCCCCTTGGATGATGATATTTGGAAACAGTGTGGATATGGACACTGGGATACATGGAAATGGATATGTTTTGGATATACTATCCACACACGTGCCGGGTTTCGGGCGTGTGGGCTTATTTGGTCATGGATCCCGAAATTGTGGAATGCCGGAAAAATTGTGGATATGGTATGGATATGACGGAACCCGGGGCATACCTTAACGGGTGTCGCTGAGACCCTTGATTGGGTAGTCTGCTGATCGGTGCATATTTACATATCAATTTGTACCCTTTTAACTTATGATTTGGTTATTTTTTTGAGTTAAACTTATGCTTTTAATAAGTTTTGTGTTTGTTTCAGTGTTATAAGCTTGAGACTCACTAATTGCATTTTGGAGACAAATTAGCTCAAAATGGTGTCTGCAGATCAGTCAACTTCACGGATTAGACTGCACTTACTCAAGAAGAAATAGATAATTACCCATACATCATTGGAAAGATACGGAAGTCTAGTTTCTGTAGAATTTTACGGTTCATGATTCCGAGTCTTCTAGAGAAAGTTATACATGTTTTGGTACCTTAAGGTCAAATTCGGCAGCATCTGCGTTACTGGGCCAAAAATAACATTTGAAGGCCTTCCGGATTTTTCCTTGAGTTGGGCTGCATATTCTTGGAAAGATAAGACAAAGAGCTTCAAGATCCATATTTTTTCAGAATTTTATGGATGGAGAAACAAGCCCAAAACGAGCCCACAAGCTGGCTGCAATGCATTGTCATGCATGACATATGCATGATGAAGTGTTGTTGATTGTGGGAAAGTTTGGTGAAGCATATTCAATACCTATTTTTGAGTGGAATTTTGCAGCAGCCAAATGAATTAATTGAAGTTGAAGTGGATGATGCAACACTAAGCTTAATGACAAGAAGAATTGTTTTCAAATGCAATAGTGTGTTAGGTGAATTAAGTGTTGTAAGTTGGTGAAGTGAGTGTGGTTAGTAAACTCTATTGTATAATTCAGATTTTCACTTCCCCTAGGCCTATAAATAGGGAAGTTCTCTAAGCTTGTAAACACACCCCAAGGGGGGAGCTCTCAAACACTTCTCTAGAGTTCCCTTCCCTCATCTCCCTCAAATTCTCTTAGTTTCCCTTTGTAGTTCTCAATTGTTGTAATAAGATCATTCTACTAAATTTTCTTTGTACTAAATCTCAAACACTTTTCCTTTCTCTTCTTCTAAATTCTTCAAACACTCTCTTCTCCAAACACTTCCCAAACACTTTTCCCATTTTCTTCTCCCTTCTCAAAGCTTCCCAAACACCTTACTTTCTCTTCCAAATTCCCCATGTTCTCAAACACATTCTCTCGTTCTCTCCAAAAACTCTCCATGTTCTCAAGTGTTGTACAAAATCCTTGTTTTATGTTCTTTTGTTTTCATTTCTATTTTGTGTAGGAAAACTAAACAGGATCATTCAATCACCAATCCCTGTGGAATCGACCTCGCACTTACATACGCTAAACTACCAACGGTTCGTGCACTTGCGAGTATCACAAGTTGAGGATGCAACTGAATCCATTTTGGTGCAGTTGTATCTACGCAACAAGTTTTGGCGCCGTTGCCGGGGATCGGTAACATTGTTTGATTCTATTTGGTTTTCCTACTTTTTATTATTTTTATTTTTTGTATATAACTAGACAGTTTCATGTTTTAAAGTTAATGACGTTAATTGACAAGTTGTGTTTGTAGTCCAACGGACAAGGACAATTGCCTGACAAGCAAGAGAACTGGGTTTGAGTCCCAGCTTACACAACACAAAAAGAAAAAGGTTCAAGTAGCATGTTGATTATTTCTAGTTTATGGTTTCATTCACTTGCTCTTAATTAAATATCTTGTTCAGGTTTACATAAACACCATATGACTCTTGGACTGATTAGTGAATGAATGGGTAGATATTGAAGACAAACACCATGTTTAAATTCTACTTGGTTCTTTATTGTTCTTCTTGTTCTTAATGGGTTTGGAATTTGTGTTTAGACTAAACACCATAGCTAAATGCTTTTTCTGAATACTTGATTAAAACCACACACCATATGGATAATCATATTTGAGAAAGAACGAACTTCATAAGCTAGTTTGATTTACTTTGCTGCTTATTACTTTGAAGCATGAAATTGGACGTGTGTTGATTTTCTTTTTCATTTTAGTTTTTATTTCCTAATCTTTTAATTCTGTTTCAAGTTTTCTGTGTTTGTTTTAGCAATTTATGACAGCTTCATTAAAATGGAGAGAGATGGCAACCACGATCATAAGAATGGGAAGTGTGGAGCAGTGGGAGAAGTCGCGACCTCCAAGTGCATCCATGCTCGACCTAATCGCTTCAAGGGGGAGCATTTCAATCCTTTCTCTTTACTTGTTATTATTTTAAATTTCTGTTTCTTTTTTATAAAAAATTAAAAAAATTAAAAATTCATAAAAAATTAAAAAAGATTTTTTATATGAGCTGACTCGTGGTAACTCCAGTGAGCGTCTCCGTCAAATACAGTGTCTAGGAGTTCTTTAGGCGACACCTTCGGTGTCTAAGAAGTTTGGGTTTTAAGCGGGACCATTGTGACCCCTCCAACCTTCCCGGATCCCCTGGCTGTATTTTCTGAGGTCCTTAACTGATCATCCATGAGTTGCTTATATATTTGTGTGTTTAAAAAAAATAAAAAAAATTAAAAAAAATTAAAAATTAAAATTTGAAATTTGAGTTTTTATTTTTCCTTGTAAATTGCAATTGGGAATTTCTTTGTTTTTTTTTTTGTGTGGTCAGTTAGTTGTAAATAATAATAAATTTATTTATTTATTTATTTATTTTAAAAAAATCAATTTGGAACTTCTTTGTTTTTTGTTTTTTTTGTTTTTTTTTGTTTTGTTAAGTTAGTTTTTGTATTTATTTTGTTTAGTCGTTGTTTTTATTTTGTTTTTGTTTTGTTTTTGTGGTATGGTTAGTTTATTTCTGAGTGTTAAAAACACATTTTTATTTTATTTCAAACACTGCATTTAAAAAAAAAAAACAATAATAAAAATAACAAACTGCTTCTTCTTCTTCTTCATCTTCATCTTCATCTTCATGGCATGCCTCTATTCTCTCTTACTTGCAGAATCTGCAGCAGCTCCACATGGTCCTCATTTTTTCTCTCCAGTGCTTCCACGTGCTGATTGGCACAGGAGAGCCGCTTCTGGAGGTCCGCTACCATAGCCTTCAAGGAACCCACTTCCTCGCTCAGCGCAGCACACTCCCGTGTTCTCGCCAACAATCGCATGCCTAAATTGGTAGCCGAGACCGCATGGAGCACCGTTAAATTGTGGGACTCCTCCACTGCAGCCTTGTCGGACCTCTGTGCCACATGCAGGTGATCTGCCGATGTGAATTTACTGCCAATCATGCTGCCCAGCAGCACTGCCTCCCGTTCGACACCGCCTCAGAAAAGTTCGGTATTACCTCAGCAAAGTTTGAGGCCGTACCGTGATGATATGTGGAGTTTGGGAAGATAGGGTTTGGACGAGCCCTTATCTGCGCATTCGGTGGTGCAAGTGAGAGCTCAAGGTTGAGATCATCAAGGTGAGTGCATGAGGATGCCATTTGTTTTGCTTCTGAATTTTTGATGTTTTTCCTTGAGTTTGCAGGAAGAAATGCTGGGTATCATCCGCTTGCAGAGATGTGGTTTAAATAGGCATATGCTGATGAGAGAGAGTCAACACCATTTCGGATTTCCCGGGCATGTCTCGACCTAATCGCTTCAAGGGGGAGCACATTAACTTTCACTTTACTTATTTTTTTTTTTTCCGTGTTTTCGGGTGTTTTATGTTTTTGCCCGTTACTTTCATTTTCTAGTGTTTTGTGTTTTTCCCTTTCGGCTATCACCTTTGTCTTATTTTAGTTTGAGAAGTGTGCTTTCTTTTCCGTTTGTCGTTTTTGTTTCATTTAAGTTTGGGAAGTGTGTTTTCTTTGTCTCTTTCTTTTTCTTTCTGCAACTTTACTTTTTTATTTCTGAAACAAAAATAACAAAAACAAAAACAACCAAAAAAATAAAAGCAGTAGAAATCATTTCTTCAAAGCGCTAGGTGTCTCGACCATAGGAGCTTCGAGTTTGGCCCTCTGGCTGTCCTCTTCCGGGGCTTCACGTACAGCCTCTTGGGGCTCACCACTTGAGCTCCCAAAGATCGCAATCTTAGCTTGAGTGTAACTACTCTCGCGATCTGCTTGCTTGCGTTTACCCGGTCGGTCTAGGTCCTCCAGTTGCTTTCTCATGTCGCGAGAATACAACTCTACCATCTTTGATAGGCTTTTATTCTCGTCCCGCAATACTTCTAGCTGGTGTCGATTCACCTCCACTATCCTTGCCCTCTCCCTTTTCAAGCTTTTTATAGAAGTCTGACACTCTTCAACCATACTTCGCTCCGCCGCTAACTGACCTTTCAGAATCTCTACCTCATGGGACTTCGCAAGTAGGCGATGACCCAAACTTGCAACACATGCTGGACTCTCTCACGCTCAGTGCCAGGGCATCACTCGTGACTCGGTTGTCATCCTTTGTCCCAAACACACGTATATCTTTAGGAGTTACTAAATTTCTGCCAACTCCAATGGCAACATCGTTGTCCAGGAGTATTGAGTCATTGGCAGTCACAGGCCCCCTTGCGGAGGCAAAGTAGGGTACCCACACTGGTGCCGCTGCTTGACCCTATGTCTAGTCGGTGGAGCCAGTGGCGTAGCTAGGAATTCTCTTAAGGATGGTCAACATTATGAACCTGAGAAACCGTGAATATTAACATACTATTTTTTTTATTGTATAATTTAATTGTTATCTACCAAAATCATAACCCGCATCGCACAATAAATTACAAAGAAATCATTTGACATGAATCAAATCATAATACATTGCTCAAAAGAGAATTGAATAGCTAGTATTGAGAGATTTACTTGACTGATGGCCGATTCAATAACAAAAACTATAAGAGAACTCAATCAATGAAAGAATAGAAAGATTGAAGTTAAAAAGGAAAAATAGAGTAAAGATAAATATAGGAAAAACTATAGAAGTAAAGAATAACAATTAACTAGAGTTAGAAAGTTAGAAGGGTCATCTATAAAAGAAACCCAAGAAAATCAAATATATCACATAACAAATGCATTTATTGCATAAATTGGAGGAGGGTCAGCTGACCCTTGTGGGCCTTAGCTGGCTCCGCCACTGGGTGGAGCTAAGTTGAGATCCAACGAAAATGGGTAGGAAGAGGCCATTTGATTTCTCACTTTTTCTTTTTCTTGCTTCTTTTCTCTTTCGAGTTTCTGAGTTTGTGTTTTTTGTTTTTTTTCCCCTTCTTTTTCCTTCTTATAGACATAGTCTTTGACAAACCCTAGCCAGTGCAGCGTCTAAAATTTTCTGAATCTCCAGCATTCCTCCAGTCCCACCACCTTCTCTCTTTCCAACCACACCCAACTCATTTATCACGACGTGACCTTTCTGAACGGACGCGTTCGAGGAAAGTCATCACGACTTTGCATGGCCCCGTAAATTTCTGCTTGTGGAGTATGCGGCGCCTCTATGCGTCGACACGTGTCTCGCTCTGCTCTCGAAACATCAAGGACCACATTATCTCTTTTCAGAAATCCTGCCTTCGCGCTTCGAAAAAAAAAAAATAAAAATAAAAAAAAATAAATTGAAACGTGTGGGTTTCCGGATTTCATTTTGGGTCAGGTTTTACCATTGTTGGGTTAATTTCATTTTGGGCTTTGGGCTGTTTTTGTTTTGGGTTTCAGTTTGCATATGACTATCTGTTTAGGGCTTACTGTTTTGAGTGTTTTACTATTTCATTTTTATTTTTATTTGTTTGTTTTGTAATTTTTATTTTTGTAATTATTGTATTTTATTTGTGTATTTTAATTCTTGTGTGTTTTATGATTTTTTTTATTTACTTTAGTACCTTTCATTTCTTGTTATGACATTGTTTGTGGCTAATTTTTAAACATTGAGGACAATGTTCATTTCTAGGTTTGGGGGTATTGGAGTTTAGCAAGTAAATTTGGTTTGTTTTAAAATAAATATAAAAAAAAAATTGCTTGTTTTTCTTTTATTTTGAGTCACTTTCCGAACACATATGATGAGATTGTGATAAATGTTTGCATGACTTAAATGAAAATTGGATTTCATTTTATTTTATTAAAAAAAAAATTTATTAAAGAAAAAAAAAGTAAAAATTTAAATTTAAATAAATAAATAAATAAATTTGGCATTGTTCTAACATGATATGCTTGAAACCATCTTTACACTTGCCATTTGTTTCATAATTTTCCAATTAAAGGATTTGCATGATCTAAAGAATTGTATGAAGCATAAATTAGACTTATATAACCAACCATATAAAGTGAGCTTTTGAGCCTTGTAAAAGAAAAAATCTAATCGTGATGATTCGAAGTCTTGTAAACAATTGTTTTATATGCTCTTATATTTTGAGTTCCTTGGACTTTGTTTTATCCATACCCTTCATTTCTTACTCACCTTACACCCTTGGCCCCATTATAACCTATGTTAAAGACCTAAATTGATCTTAAATGTCATGTGGTTGAATTGCATTCAATTTTCTACTTTTAAGTGTTTGACATCCTTCTTGAGATCATATTAATGCAAGTTCTTCATCTTTCTATTTCGAGTTAAGTCTTTATGGTTTAACTCTAATCTCATGTTTATAACTGAGTGTTGCATTATAACCCTCTTCCGAGTGATTCATTTGTGAGAGGACAACTTTGGTGAGATTTGAAGTTCAACTTGTGCTTTGTATGATTTTTGAAATTGTGTGAAAATTAAGATTGGGAAATTTGTTGCATTTGGCTATCACACTACCACACTTTGAGTATGTTGTGTTTTGAACTTTGCCACCTTGTGAATAATGTCTAAAATATAGTTTTTATTGTTAAAACGTTTAAGTCATGTGCATGAGTCATTTCTCTTCGGAAATGTTCGGAAAGATTATTTTGAGTTCTATTTATTTTTGTGATTGTTTTTATTTTTATTTTTGTTTTTGCTTTTTTGTTTGCTTTTGTTATTTTGCTTAAAGGACTAACAAATTCTAATAGGTTTTCTAACTACTTTGTTTTGTAGAAATTAGTCAAACGTTTGTGGGTATTCGTATCTGTTAAAACCCTCAGGAGACACAACTCCTCCTACTAGGGATGCCTAGAGGTTTAAAGGCTTGTTGCATATGCTAAATGCAATCGAGTTACCTACGAAAGTGGTCTAGTTAACTTCTTCTTTTGTTTTTATCTTTGTTTTCCTTTTGTTTTGCTTGAGGACTAGCAAAATCTAGGTTTGGGGGTATTTGATCGGTGCATATTTACATATCAATTTGTACCCTTTTAACTTATGATTTGGTTATATTTTTGAGTTAAACTTATGCTTTTAATAAGTTTTGTGTTTGTTTCAGTGTTATAAGCTTGAGACTCACTAATTGCATTTTTGAGACAAATTAGGTCAAAATGGTGTCTGCAGATCAGTCAACTTTACGGATTAGACTGCACTTACTCAAGAAGAACTAGATAATGAACCATACATCATTGGAAATATACGGAAGTCTAGTTTCTGTAGAATTTTACGGTTCATGATTCCGAGTCTTCTAGAGAAAGTTATACATGTTTTGGCACCTTAAGGTCAAATTCGGCAGCATCTGCGTTACTGGGCCAAAAATCACATTTGAAGGCCTTCCGGATTTTTCCTTGAGTTGGGCTGCATATGCTTGGAAAGATAAGACAAAGAGCTTCAAGATCCATATTTTTCCAGAATTTTATGGATGGAGAAACAAGCCCAAAACGAGCCCACAAGCTGGCTGCAATGCATTGTCATGCATGACATATGCATGATGAAGTGTTGTTGATTGTGGGAAAGTTTGGTGAAGCATATTCAATACCTATTTTTGAGTGGAATTTTGCAGCAGCCAAATGAATTAATTGAAGTTGAAGTGGATGATGCAACACTAAGCTTAATGACAAGAAGAATTGTTTTCAAATGCAATAGTGTGTTAGGTGAATTAAGTGTTGTAAGTTGGTGAAGTGAGTGTGGTTAGTAAACTCTATTGTATAATTCAGATTTTCACTTCCCCTAGGCCTATAAATAGGGAAGTTCTCTAAGCTTGTAAACACACCCCAAGGGGGGAGCTCTCAAACACTTCTCTAGAGCTCCCTTCCCTCCTCTCCCTCAAATTCTCTTAGTTTCCCTTTGTAGTTCTCAATTGTTGTAATAAGATCATTCTACTAAATTTTCTTTGTACTAAATCTCAAACACTTTTCCTTTCTCTTCTTCTAAATTCTTCAAACACTCTCTTCTCCAAACACTTCCCAAACACTTTTCCCATTTTCTTCTCCCTTCTCAAAGCTTCCCAAACACCTTACAAACTAGGTGATAGTGCTCTTAGGTTGGCTGGTACAGTGGACGTGTCTAACACTAACAATGACTAACTATATATATATAATAAGATATTTATGTAATACACATATATAATATAATAAAATAAGATATATATAATAGAATAATATATTTAATAAGAGATAAATATGTACGAGTGCACAAGACAATATATATATAAGTTATAAACTAAATATGTAATATTTTAATTTCCCGAAATATAATATATCTATATATTTTTTTTCAAAATACGGGGTTTCACATCCTATCAGAGGGGAAGAACGAGGAAGAGGAAGAGAGAGAGGGGATGAGGGGGAGCTGGTGGCTGGGATGAAGGAAAACATATTCAACGAGTAACCCTAATTTTTTTGCTAGGTAGAATAATTAAAATGGTTGTTTGAGTAAAACAAGGGCCATGAGTGAGGGTTTAAACTAGTAATTATATGTGCCATTTGAATTCATCCAATGATCTTTATTAGGTCCTTAGGTGAGCTGGACTGCCCTATTTTCTTGGTTTCCCTTTGCCTTCTTGGTCAATTAATCCCTTTTCCTTCTCCTCCCTCCTCATCCTCCTACATCTCCATATTTTAAGGGGTTGATCAAGAAATCTATCCAATATTATGAAGGAAATTTGAAACAAATTGAAATCTTTCTTAAAGCACCGTGGTCATTGATTTTGTTAGTCTCAATTAGATGCCTTAATGATTTTCAATTTGTCTAATTTTTTTTTTTTTGCAAGGATGATCTGTGAAGACACTACTACAAAAATCGAAATAGACGACGGTAATCCACCGTCGTGTATTCGGTTTTTCAACGGTCGTAAAATCGAGTGACGTCTTTTCATGCATAAAACCACGACGGTAAATTCCCGTCGTCTATTATTTGTAAAGACGACGGTTTTTTTAATAAAAAGGGTAATCTATTATTAAGTAAAGACGACGGTTTTTTATAAAAAAGTATATATAAAGACGACGGTTTTTTTATAAAAGAGGTCGTCTATTATATGTAAAGACGACGGTTTTTTTTATAAAAAGGGTTGTCTATTATATGTAAAGACGACGGTTTTTTTTATAAAAAGGGTCGTCTATTATTAAGTAAAGAACTATGTTTTATTATATCCAAAGACGTCGGTTTTGTTAAAAATCCATCATCTATTAAATGTGAAGACGACGATTTCTTGAAATATTGTCGTCTATTAACTCTAAAACAACGATTTTTTAGTAAAACCGTCGTTGATTGTATATAAAAAGACGTTATGGTGTTAAAAGAGGTCATTGATAATATATACAGAATGACGGTTTTTCCAATAAAACCATCTTTTTATTATCTTTAGTTTTTTGAAGAGTCAATAGTTATTACATAGTCAACCAATCTTTATTCTATTACATACATACTTCCTACCTATAATTAGAAATAATGGAGCTCACAAATTCTACTAATTTGATTTTAACTTCATCAATTTGTTCTTGGGTTGACTTAGCTCTGCCTTCTTGCACATTTTCCAAGTTGTTGGTGTCGGAAAAGGAAAGACTTGCACGAAAGAGACCTCAATACTCTTAAACATAAACTTGTTTAGCAGTAACCTAACCTTAGCAAAAAGATCTATGCAGCTCTAGAATGACAGCAGAACACAATTGGCATAATTGGCAAAGTACCTGTTCTTGTGGTGGCACCATAACAAATGAAAAATCAGAGATTCAGAAAATTAACAATGAAATTCCAAAATAATTAAAGTAAACAACAAAAACAAAAAGTATTTTGGACCTGATGATGTTGTCGGTCCAAAAACAAACGGATCTAGTGAGGGATGGGTATGTTTTGCCTCATCTTCTTCGTCAGCTTCTTCTTGATTACGAAGGCCTTGTGGGACGGCTGTGCATATTTATAAAAAACCCAAATGAGAAACTCACTTAAATCCCACGAAATTAGCACAATACATGAACAAACATATATATATATAGACCGATTTCCATAAGTCTTTCTAGATCTAGTCAGCTGAGTTTGATGAGCGAGTTGAGTGCCTGAGAGCGAGATCTTCTTTGAAGAAAGTGAAGGTTCGAGATCTTTCAAATCAAACCTTTCAACCAGCTTTGATTCTCAAATACAGAATCTCCCTCTATATCTTATGGATCTGCGAAGACCTCAATCTCTCAACTCCTTCATTGATATCGATTTTTTGATGATTTTGTAGAGAGTTTCATGAGGGTGTTTTAGAGAGTGCAGGAAGGTTTCAAGGAGGGAGAGATAAAGTTTTCAGAGACGGGGGAAAATCTGAAAATTTGTCGAGCGCGACTTCACTTAAGTAGCCTTTTTTTAGCGTGTTTTAAAAGACGACGCTTGTTAATGAGAGATAAGGTTTTCAAAGATGGGTGAAAATTTGAAAATTTGTCGAGCGCGAATTCACTTAAGCGGCCATTTTTTCGCGCGTTTTAAAAGACGACCCTTTTTATCAAAAACCGTCGTCTTTACTTAATAATAGACGACCTTTTTTATAAAAAAACCATCGTCTTTATATATAATAGACGACCCTTTTATAAAAAACCGTCGTCTTTACATATAATAGACGACCCTTTTTATAAAAAACCGTCGTCTTTACATATAATAGACGACCCTTTTATAAAAAAAACCGTCGTCTTTACATATAATAGACGACCCTTTTATAAAAAAAACCGTCGTCTTTACATATAATAAACGACCCTTTTTATAAAAAACCGTCGTCTTTACATATAATAGACGACACTTTTTATTTATACTTTCATTAAATACAACATAAGATTTTGTGGTATCCACTAGTGTAAATATTTTAAATTGAAGATCAAATTGAGTCATTGTATTCATATAGGGTCAAGGAGTGTAGCTGTAAAAAATCATCAAAATCAGAGTTGAAATAACCGTTAAATCTTGTTTTTAAAAAACCGTTATCTTTACTTCACAATAGATGACCCTTTTTAAAAACAAACCGTCATCTTTACATATAATAGACGACCCTTTTTTAAAAAACCGTCATCTTTACTTCATAATAGACGACCCTTTTCATATAAAAAGGGTCGTCTTTACTTAATAATAGACGACTCTTTTTATAAAAAAACCGTCATCTTTACATATAATAGACGACCCTTTTATATGAAAAGTGTCGTCTTTACTTCATAATAGACGACCCTTTTCATATAAAAAGTGTCGTCTTTACTTAATAATAGACGACCCTTTTTATAAAAAAACCGTCGTCTTTACATAATAGACGACCCTTTTTATATGAAAAAGGGTCGTCTTTAATTCATAATAGACGACCATTTTCATATAACAAGGGTCGTCTTTACTTAATAATAGACGACCCTTTTTATAAAAAAAACCATCGTCTTTACATATAATAGACGACCCCTTTATAAAAAAACCGTCGTCTTTACATATAATAGACGACCCTTTTTATAAAAAACCGTCGTCTTTATTTATAATAGACGACCCTTTTATTAAAAAAACCGTCGTGTTTACATATAATAGACGACCCTTTTTATAAAAAATCGTCGTCCTTACATATAATAGACGACCCTTTTATAAAAAAACCGCCGTCTTTACATATAATAGACGGCAGTTCTTTCAAAACAACCATGTCTTTACCAAAAAAAGGACACTTGATTTTTAAAAGACGACGCTTGTCATACCTGCTGTCGTTGTTTTTTGGTCAGATTTTATCTCTTAAGAAAAGCTTTTTAATAAGACGACGCTTTTTTATTTGTGTGCGTCGTTATAAAAAAATTCTCAACAGTATGTCCATTTTTTAGTTGTTTAAGTCACTTATCCATGACGGTTTTTTGTTACCGTCGTCTTTTTAAAAACAACGACGGTTTTTTGTTCTTCCGTCGTCTTTTTCTGGTCGTCTTTTGCCCTTTTTGTAGTAGTGAGACTTGAAAAATAGACGGTTTGAATAGTTTAAACAAAATTTGTAGGGTACCCTAAAGGGTGTCCCTCAATGGAAGTGGACTATATATATATAAACAAAAATAGTATTGCTAAGTTCTTGCAATTGTCACAACGTTTTGCTTTTTAGTTTATATACCTAACATTAAATATATTCAGGGAAGGAACACAAATATTGGAACTCTATCGACCTTCTGGCAAACTGATGGTGACTGCATTATTGGAAAAAACGGCAGGTAATTGAGAAGAACCAACAACAGGTATGGAATTCCTGTTAGTTGAAAAGGCAGGTTCCTTGGAGGGTGGAAGTGATGTGGCTTCATTGCCCTGCAACATACAAATTACAGAAGCCATTGTTGGTCGATCAGCTGGAGCTTCTTGAACACACAAAAACCCTACATGGATACACCTCGAAGCTTCATCAGGGGGGCATGTTTCTCTTACTGATGCATCAATCACCTCCATTCCTCTACCTTCTTTCCACAATTCCCATGCCTAATTAAGATTTAACATACTTAAACTTGTATTTTACAGTTAATCGCAAATTTACAAGGCATAAAAACAGAAAGGAGCGTATATAGTTCAGAATTATTAATACTTACCCATCCAGCAAGAGTTGGTGAATGTTCAAAGCGATAAAAAGCAGCATTCCTCTTTCCACTTACAATCTCCAACAACAACACTCCAAAACTAAACACATCTAGTTTCTCAGAGAAATAGTCATATCTTGCATACTCTGGAGACATGTATCCACTGCATGAATTGATGGTAAAGAAGTAAGCAATACCAGTGATTGCATAAGGTTTAGCAAAACTGAATGAAAAACATGCCCTCCGCGTATATATAAATACTTACTATGTGCCAACAACCCTGTTGGTATTTGCTTCAGTTTGATTTATCTCAAAAATCTTAGCCATCCCAAAGTCTGATATTTTTGGGTTCATTGCTCCATCCAACAGAACATTACTTGCTTTCAGGTCCCTGTGTATGATTTTCAATCTAGAGTACTTGTGGATATAAAGTACTCCCTGAGCAATACCCTCTATAATTCGAAAGCGTTTTCCCCAATTTAATTCTGCATTTTCAGATGGATCTGATAGGACAAACCATGAAGAAAATTGAGCTAAGTGTTTTTATTTTTATTTTAGATGAAATGCTGGACAAATGGAAAAAGATCTTGCATTACACAACTTTTGCACATTGAAAAGGATCTTGCTAAAAGGTAATCAAATTTGAGGTCCCATAAATCAACAATATCAAATCAATCCTAGACCATAAATCAACAATATCAAATCAATCCTAGACCATAAATCAACAATATCAAATCAATCATAGAAGGAATGAGGATATACCAAACAAAAGTTTGTCCAAACTTCGATTGGGCATGAACTCATAGATCAAGATCAGTTCCTCCTTCTCAATATAGCAACCTAAGAGCCTAACAAGATTGGTATGCTGGAGCTTGGCTATAAGATTTAACTCATTCATGAACTCCCTCATGTCCTTGCCCTGACATTTTTGACAGTCTTTTTATGGCTACTTCTTGATTTTCAGGCAAAATCCCCTGCAGTGGAAGGAAAATCAAACACAAAGTGAACCACAATCCCACCAATCAAACTTAATTAGGAAAAAGGTTATTCAGAGAACCAAAAAGTATAAATATTTTTGTAAGAACAGCTAATGTACTTTAATTACCAATACAAAGTGGAAGAGTCACCTTATAAACAGGGTCAAATCCTCCCTCTCCCAGTTCATTAGCTTCAGAGAAGTTGTTTGTTGCATCTAATACACTCTTTAAACCGAAGAGTGGTAGTTCTGTGTCATTCTTTCCGCCTCCAGCACCATAATTTATTTTAGTGACACCATACTTCCTCCTCTGCGTCCTGTTTCAGAGCACGGGTCATTTGTTTAGAGAATCCGTGTGAATGCACGAGTGCATGTGTGTGTGAGAAAGAGAGACAGGGTGGTGGCAAGACCTTCGCTTCCCCAATCTTTTCTTCCATAGGAAATAGCAAAAAATTATCGTAAGCAACTCTGCTGCTGCTGAGACCATTGCAATTATAAGGAAGCGCTTATCCGCATCACCCTTGCCATCTGCAAAAAAAATAAAAATAAAAATAAAAATTCAGGTTGACCAATTAAAAGGATGGCTATCCAAGAAATGATCTTTCATAACAACACCAACAATCATTCCCTTACTACTTTTAAGATACATAAGCTCAGAAGCTGCAAGTCTGATGTATAAAGTTCTTCCACCAGCATCATCTGCCGCAAGTTCTTGCACACCCAGGAGATCTCCAATCCAAATTGAACATGCGGTACTGCATTCATAAGCATAAGCACTGCAAGCGCAGTTATTTAAGCAGATTGATTCACATTTCTTAGCACTCCCAACCTTAAAATGCAGCTCCTTTTCAGGCATTGACATGCTATGCATTTCTAGAAACTGGTCTTTCGTTCCAATAACACTAGTTGAATTCCCACACTGCAAATTGGTTTTTCTTTGACACCCACCAGAGTAATCCTGCAAAGCCCAATCCCGTGGCGACTTCTGCTCAAAACCCATCAAACAATTACACATGACCCCGGATTTTTCATTGCTCTCCCGAATGCCCCGCAAATCGCATGAACAGCACATTGCTGTCTTGGTCGAGACCAAAACATTTTCGATGGCCTGGAAGGCATAAACCAAATTAGTTGCTGAATCCGCCCCCATACTGACATCATGAATGGAGATACTTTCTTAGGATCATAAAGCGAATAGGTGAAATAACTTCCGTTTTCATTTGAAACAAAGCTGTAGTTGTAGACGTAATTAAGCCTCATCTCAGGAGACAAGTTGAAAATATTTGAACTTGCATTCCATGATCCACTGGTCCAATACTGTTTAGACCTATTCCACAGTAAGATAAATGAATTGCTTCCATTCGGGTCTAGCTCAAGAGAGTAAAGATCTGGTGCAGGGTCCCGTGAGTTCTTCCATGAAGTGAGAATTTGGGTTGGATTGGTAATATTGTTGAATCCAACTTTGGCTCCTGGTAGCCATGTATGGGTTGGATGATCAAAGCTTTGCCATAAAAACTCAGATGAACTAGAATGAGCTCTTAAGACAAGATTTCCACTATCTAATAGAACTGCTTGCACAGAAGCAGAGGTGGTGGTGGAGGTCAAATGTGTGGACCAAACAAGAGTTTTGGCCTCATTAAAGAGAACTAAATTGCCATCTGAGATATTCAACACTGATGAAAATCTATCAGAGATTGGTTTTTCCCTATTTGCCACCCAAACTGTGGTACTCGCAGATACCACTCGGTCGGAGTACCAGGTACCTATATAGTGGCGGCCATCTAATTCGAAGAACCCCAGTTCAAAATCCCCGGAGACGATTGTCTGGTCACCGGAGAGAGATTGGTTTGCAGTGATGGTGTCAGTTGCAAAGGAGATACGGGACTCTAGAAATAGGCACAATAAAACAACTATAAACACCAACATTGGGTTGGTTTTGGTATCCATGGCTCCACTAAGAATTTGCACACAAGAAAGATAATGTCTTGCTACTTAATCCAAATCAACCATTGAAGGGTCAAGTCATGCGTGCTGCATATTTTATTGATAGCAATTACTATACTTTCGTGAATGCCAATTACTTTGAGGGCATGTTTACGTATCAGTAATGGAGAAAGTAAGGAATCAGAGAATTTAGGAATCAGGGAACTACTGAATTGGTATGGGAAGAATCATTCTCATTAAGCTATTTACTAAGCATATGGAATTAGCAAAGGAATGGGGTTGATTCCCATTGTTATTGTTTACTAATTTCATGAATCATAATCCAAATTAATTTGATTACTAAAATGTCCTGCACATTTTCACCATAGCACATATACAATTCTCAAATTGACTAAGGAGACCAAACTAAAATGTCATACATGAAGACTGAATTATAAAAAATAAAAAAAATAGTCTGTACAAGTTTGATAGATACATGACCAATGTTTTCGAAAAGCCAACAAATAATTGAGCTAGGATGGTGTTACTGTTGGTCAGTATATTTATATATATATGCTGAGTGCATATGCAAAAATACATAACAAAAGAAAATTAGTAGAAGAACAAAGGAAGGAAGCCCTTTGTCATTCAACTGTCACCCCATTTCTATACATTCTTCTTCACGGTGGTCGTCAATGCTTCAGAGTTGCAGATGGGGCACACATTCTTCACACGATTAAACTCTCCCTAGTTGGAATTATGGTAAAGTTATAAGGGTATTTTTGGAAGTTAATAAGAGAAAACAGGAATGGGAATCGTATCGACTACTCCCATCTAGTTGATCTGATACCTAGTTTTGAGGGGATGTGATTACGGATTTTGAGGTGGGGCCCACTTATTTTTTTCATTCCCGATTGCAAGTAAACGCAAAGGAAGTCAGGAATGGAAATCATTCCCTTTACTTCCATACCCATTACTTGAATAGTAAACATGCCCTGAATTTCTTATAACTTTTGTTTTTTGTGAATTTGTGGTGGGTGTCTCTAGAAGCAAAATAATTTATGTTTTTGTCATAGTACATGTTACTTTTCAAAGAAAATCTTCTTCCATCTAGGGGATACTCCATTCAAATACTTCACGTATTAAAATGTTAGAGAGAGACTAGCTTAGTTACCTGGTGTTTTACTCGAAAGTTTTTAGTCAATCTTTCCATATTTTCTTTGTAACTTTCTGTGTAAAACAAACACGTGTGTGGCTCCGCCAATTTCTTCATTATTGTCTCTCAAGCTCTACTTGGAGGACGGTCTCAAAAACTCTACTTGAGGGGGTTGACAGAACCGGCCCCGAATTCCTCCTGAACCCGAGACGAATCCTGTGGAAAATTTTCGACATCACACCGATGTCGGGCCCACTTACAAAAATCGAGCCTCTTTACCGAAAAGGAGAAGGCCACGAGACTTTCTGCCGAAATTTCGGCAAAGTCTCCCCCTGGAAATTGGATATTTCCCAAAAATTCCAACCTGCATAAAACACATTTTAAAACACCAACTGGCAGCATACACAAATTAACAACATGCAATCACATAGTAGGCCTCCGGCCTTCAGATAATTCGAAACATAACCAACAAAGTTCTTAAGTCGGATACTTCATAAACAATACAATTAAAGATCTCAAACAATTTTATGAATACCACCGAAAACATCAAACCTGATTTAAATCCAACAATCACATCGAAAACCACATCCGAAATGCAATCACATACACAGAATTCGATAGACCTTTAAACACAATAATATTTCGCGGCTGCACCTGGTGAGACCCCAGGCTGCCTACGTACCCTTGGACAAGGGATCAAGCCACACGTAGTTCTCATCTCAACGGTCACAACTCCGAAAATAAACAATCTTTCACAACATAACCAACTATACATTTCGGATCTATCACAATTCCAAATTCAACAAAAACACAATGAATACATTATCAAACTTTTCCTTTATATCAGTTCAAACCCCACGACCATACCCTATCCAAGGCGTATGTACAATGAACACATTATCCAATTATTCCCCTTTTAACAGTTGAATCCCGCAACCATACCCTATCCAAGGCGTATGGCGCCAAACAACACTGCCCAAATCCAGGGCTTATACGTTCATACATGTACATGCTCACAAATCTCAAACCAGAATCAAAACCACGTATACATATATGTAATATGTATAACAAGAAAGAATAATTATATATATACACATAAATACACTCACCTCTCACCATCATCACGTACCAGGGGAAAACAATCCAACAGGGGATTGTTGACTAGCTCACAATTATCAGCCCTCAAACGGACTATGTGGCTAGGGACGAGCCGTCCAACTGGGGGACTAACTCTCAGCCAGCGCACGTACGGACGAAGAATCAAGACCCGTACGCCTGAAAACAGCCCTACGCGCGCAGACTACCCAATTAAGGGTCTACAACAACATCCCGTCAAGGATGCCCCAGGTTCCGTCATATCCAGACCATATCCATAATTTCCATGTATCAGTATCCAAGGGGAGGTACATGTGATGTTGCACATCATGTACTGGAGGAAAACAATCCAGGGGATTGTTGACTAGCTCACAATTATCAGCCCTCAAACGGACTATGTGGCTAGGGACGAGCCGTCCAACTGGGGGACTAACTCTCAGCCAGCACGTACGGACGAAGAATCAAGACCCGTACGCCTGTAAAACAGTCCTACGCGCAGACTACCCAATTAAGGGTCTACAGCGACACCCGTAGGGTATGCCCCGGGTTATGTCATATCCAGACCATATCCAAAATTTCCATATCCAAGTATCCCAGGGTCCATACCCACTGTTTCCAAGTATCATCATCCAAGGGGGGAGGTACATATGATGGTGGAGTTCTTAATCCTTATATAAATATTATAAAATAATATTCCCTTCCTTAATTCAATTTTCCCACAATACTTATTCATAGTATATCTAACAAATTCTCAAACATATTCTATATCCATGGGGTATCTAGGGTAGTGCAAATAGCACTCTAACTAACATTCCAATCTCACAACCACATCCCAAGTACCCCACCCATATTCAATAAACATAGCACTTTCTCCAGTTTTGTATATATATATAACTCGAAATACTAGGATATGTCAAAATTCACATATATCACAAATACTTACAAAGATACTAAATTCAACCATTAAATATAAAATGAATTTCAATAAACCATTACCTTCATATGTAATACTTCCATCACAAAATCATGCCATTTATTTCCAATAATTATAGCCGAGTCCCAAGACTCACTTTCACAACCCAACAAATCGAGTATCCCATACTCATCCATTTCATATTTTCCATTATCTAATAATATCCAAGAATTCCATAAAGAAAAACTAGATGCTCTTGAAGACAAACGTCCACTTAAATACTAATATTCAAAACCGAGACCCTAGACTTTCTCACAAGGTTATCCTAATACTTTTCAAAGTGTGAAACTACCTCGGAAGACTCACGGTCAACCGAGGATCAAACTTTCCAAATTTGGTCAACCGGGCCCTTGGGCCCCACGACCTCCATTTTTCTATCCGAACATCCCTAAGGGTTCCACAAGGTTTAATAAACCTATCCTTCAAGTTTGGTCCGAATTGGACGGTCGGATCACTCACTGATCGCACGATTTCGGACAATTATCGTAAAAATACAAACTTTAACTTATTGAATCGGAGCATCCGGGGCTCCGATTCACTATCCGTGAAATCCTACACAATCCTAGGAATGCCTAGATTAACATATATTAAATTGGAAGTGATCCAACAGTTCTAACATATCGAACCCTGGAATTCACACAATATGTAAAATCCGTTCGGGTTCAGACGTTATCGAATTGAGTTCCGTAAATTCATACGCGCTCGTGACAACCAGGAGATCATTTTAGGATAAAAATGTCTCTCTGCTACAGTGCCTACGCCACACGCGCAGGACAGCACGTGGGTGTCCAAAGCGATAACCACTCGCCGGAAAAACTTAACATCTTGACTCCAAACTCCTACTCTAGGTAATACACCTAATTTGGAGTCACTTTTGTTCTTGGTCATACCCCAAAAAGTGACCGGAAGTGGCCGGAAATGTCAACTGAAAACCGGCTGTAACTAAACTTCGAAATTTAACTTGTAAACTCTCAAAATTTCTGGAAACCTAACCAACAGGCAGCTAGAGCATGAAAAATAGATGAAGTTTCATAACTCACTCGTCCAATTTGGTGGAGAAATGAGGGAGAACGAGCGACCCAAAGTTTCTAAAATTTCCGGCCGTTTTTCTGCAATTTTCGGCGACTGCCGACGGTGGTGATGGCTGAAATGGGGCAGGGCTGGAAGAGGAACTCACAGAGGTCCTTTTGGGACCGGTACCGCCCCACATGGCGGCTGGACATGATGGTGGTGGCTTGGAGAAGCCACCGGCTGAGAAAAAAAAGAATTGGGGGGGGGGGTCAGTTGCACGGGAGGGAGAGAAGAAAGGAGAAGAAGAAAAAAATATTAAAACGTCGGTTACCTGTAGCACGATACTGTTGCTACAGGATAATTAAAAAAATTCCATTTATGTCCCTTTTGTTTTCAGACTTTTCCTCCTTCGTTACAAATTCGGAATTGGGCATGCCACATGTCTACGAACTCGTATCGACGAGCTCTACGCAACGGTACCACTCATTTTCCCAAATTCCTTCCCGAACTTAAAATGACCTTTTTGCCCCTTTTTTTTAAAAAAATAATATTTTAAATTGTCAAAAACCTTAATTAATTCAAATCATTTTATTTTATTGTTTACTCCAATTTATTTCCTCTTTATTTAATTACTTTACTTCTTTTTAGGACCGGGATGTTACAGTGGAAAGGTAAATCCAATGTAAGAATATTCAACCATTTGGTTCTATTTCAATGGGTCCATCAATAAAATGAAAGGGAAACATGGGTTTTGACATACAGGCATAACAAAAGAACTGAAAGTGAAAGCACCAACCTGAATAAAATGAGTAAAAAATTATATCTTTAAAATAACAATAAAAGAAAATCAAATAAAAAACCAACCAAAAATAAAAAAGTTTTTGTGGAGTAGAAATTGGGATAGAGGGGGAGAGAGATAGTTTAATTTTAATTTTTTAGTTTTTAATTTTTTATTCATATTAATCTATTTTGATACAAAAATACCATTTTGCCTCTGCATTTAACAGAAAAGTTAACAAAATTAATGGCAGAACCATTTGTCCTATTGAAACTGAAGTTGAAGGACCACGGGAACCATTTTGGAAATTGAAGTACTCAAATGCAAATTGAATCTAAGTTCAGGGACTAATAAAACGATTAACTCATTAAAAAAATATACGAAAAGAATTCAAGACTTAGAAAGTGAGTTAAATTTAAATTTAGGATACATGTCAAAATTAAAAGAGAAGAAACGATATGTTTCTTAAATGGGAGGACCCAACCATGCATTATTGGACCACATTTCTTTCTTCTTCTTTTTTTTTCTTAGGATGTGACAAAATAACCATGCCCTATGGTCCTATGAGAGCAAATTTAATGCAATATGTAGCTTTGTCTCCTACAATGGACCAGGTCTAATAAATTTAGGAAAATGCTAGGCTTATCACATTTTTATACCACATTGTGTACCACCTCTTTAATAGAGGTGGGCCCCATTGTATTGGTGGGCTCCACCTCTATTAGAGATGTGGTACACAATGTGGTATAAAAATGTGGTAAGCCTAGAATTACCCATATATTTATCTTGCTATTTTTTCTTATCACGTAGTTTCTCATAGCATTGGGCCAAGCCGAATCCAAGAAAACACCAAAGCCGGCCAGCCCTACCCATTCACAAGAAACAAAGCCGTTTCTTGACCCAGAAAACAGGGCTGGATTGGGCTGGGCTGGGCTGAGCTAGGTCCCTTTAAGCTAAGAAAACATGCATTTATTAAAGGTAACATCCAGTTTTTTGGTAAGTGCAAATTCCATTGCATGCAATGTAAATGTAAGTGAAATTTAAAATTAGGATCATAGATAGAATATGTGAAATAAGTTTCGTTTTTAGTTTGAACAATTAATGCTGGTTTGAAGAAAACTAGTTCGAAAACCAAAGAGATGGAGAATGGTTTGCAGTGAGGTCCATGTTTGCACAACAAGAAAAATAAAATAAAAAACCAAAAAATTTGCTCACTATAGCAAAGATAAACTTCAATTTAAGAAACCCACCACATAAGTCAAGAAACTAGATTTTGAGTGGATGGGATTTGAAGAAAATGATAGGAGATTCCCAACTCCGGAGGAGAGAGTTTATTGCTTTCTTTTTTCTTTTTCAAACACTACACAAAAAAAAGTAGCAACAGTCACCATTATTTGGTGGCAACAGTCACCATTATTTGGTGAAGTTTTATTCATGAGTTATATTTATACTCTTAAAAATGAAAAGCATAATAATATGATGGGATTGTTTCATTCCTGAAAGAATTTCAAGTTTTAAAACCTCCTACAACTCAAGAATTAAAAGCGAGACATGATTCAACAAAAACAAATATTACATTTTATGTTTTAACTAGACGGTACATGTACGTAGTTTGTCATGTGAAATGTCTCATCGATAGCCACTAAAAGTAAAATGGAAACTTAAAATTCAAAGTTTCAGCCGATATTATGGAATGGGATTTGTCAATCGATAGCTAGAGAGACTTGGTCCCCTGAAGGGAGGGAGGCTGTACTGTACATGCAACGGCTCCAGATTCATCCATCTTCTCCATCAGTGGCTAAAAGTCCAATATTATAGGTAAGCTTTTCTTTATCCAAATCCCTCCTATAGCTTCCTGCAACAAAAAATATCGTCACCTGAGAAGACTATGGTCAAGTCCGTGAACCATGCATTTACGTACAACAACAGGATGGGGCAGCAACGACAATTAATATATATGACTAGACCTAACTAACAACAACGTCTGAAACAAAATATTACAAACAAGTGTGTATTGCAACTGTGAAACAGAAGTTTCTTTCTTGTATTTCATGCACTGGATTCATGGAAACATTGATGCAATTTTTCATTTTAAAGTTATCATGTTCGTTATCATTGCATACATTCTATGATGCACAGCTGGCAAATATAGAACTCAGTTAGTTCGACAAAAAAAAAACTCAGTTGGAGGTGGGGGAACATAATATAGTACCCAGGATCTACTGCATCAGTTTAATGATGTACAGTTGGCACATATGACACTTTACACGTTGGTACTGCACGCCTCGCACTTTCAATTCAATGATAAGTTGGCACATTTATACGTCTCACACGTTGGCACAAAAATATTCTTGACAGTTGGCACACCTATATATTTTACACGTTGGTGTATACGTATGTAAGTCGCCGCGTATGACTGCCCTCATTTGCCACTACAGTTGACAGTTTTGTGCATACTTTCTCCTACGTTTATATGCAGAAACATGTGCTTTAATTGCTTGTTGGGGAGTTATGGTAAATTTTCCAGCTCTCCAATTTACAGTATACAGCGCCAACGGTCCACACCTCATACGCCACACGCCACACGTCACACGTTGAGATATGCTGGCCTCCAGCACATTTGTCTTTCCTCGGGTGGTTTCTGAATCTGATTCATTGGGCTAATCCCAAACTTGTAATGGTACTTGCAAGCATTTTTTTCCTTTGGAAATTTGGAAAACAAATCTCTGTTTAATAGGGGCTAAAGACCAAATCTTAGCCTTATTTTAACACATTAAAGGCTATTAACGGTTATGATTTAGAAATATATTGACTTCATCAGTGTTCTAATTGAAGAGAAGTATTTGCATGTTACGGGTGGTTTTTTTTTAAAAAAGTTAAAAGTCTTTAATATTTCAAAATTTAGCTATTTTTCATAATGTTATTTTCTTTATTTTTATAATTTTGTGGGGGAAATAAACTACTAATATTCACATCCTCAAGCAGCCAAGTTGATGTGTTGAACAGGTTTCATATAAACTCCACAGGTAAGAAAAATTAATCATGCTTTGAAGTATCTGCACCAATCTCTTTTCTTCTTTACAAAATAAGGTTGAGATTCCTAGAGAATAATTTTTAATTTTTTTTAATTAAACCATGGAGTTAAATTAGATTTTGATTTTAATCCTTCGGTTAGTACATTATCACGTTACGTAAGTAATACTTTACAATGTATCTACGAATAATGTACTTACAATTATGTATATATTCATAATAATGCACCTATAATATTTAAATGATCAAAAAAATGTAATCAAACACCAGGGTTTAATAACAAAAGTAATACTTTGAAAGGATGAAAATCGTAAACATGATTGTCAAATTCTTGAACATTTGATTCCCACTAGCCGTCAATGTGTGTTTCCTTTTCGTTTAAATATTAGATATGAGAAAAATCTATAATCGTTTAATCCCAAAGTATAATTGGATTTCACAAAAGATGAGAAAAATCTCAACTTCTAGAAGAAGCTCCAAAAATACTTAAACCAAACGAAATTCACTAAAACCTTAGAAGGCTATTTTCACCTAACATAATCCACTGCTAGAAGAAGCTCAAATATGTTTTTGTTGGCTTGCGCTTGTCAATCTGCTGAACTCTATCTGCCTGCTACTACCAAACTAATGGTTATTACATTGTTGGAAAAAATGGGAGATGTTTGAGGAGAAGAAGAAATAGCAATGGAATTCCTATGAGCTGATGAAAAAGCAGGTTCTTTGGAGGGTGGAAGTGATGCAGCTTCGTTGCCCTGCAGCATACTAATCACAGAAGACATTGCTGGCCTATCGGCTGGAGCTTCTTGAACACACAAAAACCCTACATGGATACACCTTAGAGCTTCATGAGGGTCACATGCTTCCCCTACTGATTCATCAATCACCTCCATTCCTCTGCCTTCTTTCCACAATTCCCATGCCTAATTAAGATTTCATTAGGACCATTCACTTTAATCGCAAACTTGAAAGGATTAAAAACAGAAGGACGACATATACATACTAGCTAGAATAATTTCTAGTTTATATATACTTACCCAACCAGCAAGCGTTAGCATAGGATCAAAACGATGAAAAGAAGAATTCCTCTTTCCACTTACAATCTCCAAAATCAACACTCCAAAGCTGAACACATCCGATTTCTCAGAAAAATTGCCCAAGAGTGCATACTCAGGTGACATGTAGCCGCTGCTCATGAATTATAATGGTAGACAAAGCAACAACAATTAATGACTAATATTTTGCATCATCAGGTTAAGTACATGAATAATGCAAAAGCATGTGCTATATACTTCTACTTACTATGTCCCAACAACCCTGTCGGTATTTGCTTCAGTTTGGTTCATCCCAAAAATCCTTGCCATTCCAAAATCTGAAATTTTTGGGTTCATTTCTCCATCCAACAGTATATTACTTGCTTTTAGGTCCCTGTGAATGATCCTTAATCTGGAATACTTGTGGATATAAAGTACTCCTTGAGCAATGCCTTCTATGATTCGAAACCGTTTACCCCAATCCAATTTTATCTTTTCATATGGATCTGAATAAACAATTCATTTAAAGAGATGTTGCAAAAATTAGCTAATCAAATTTGATATCCAGGAAATCAACAACATTAAAGAATATCTCAAAGGTGATGAACATGCATATACCAAACACATGTTTGTCCAGACTTCGATTGGGCATGTATTCATAAATCAGTATCATTTCCTCCTCTTCATTACAGCAACCCAAGAGCCTAACAAGATTGGTATGTTGGAGCTTGGCTATAAGCTTCAACTCATTCATGAACTCCTCATGTCCTTGCCCTGACTTCTTCGACAACCTTTTTATGGCTACTTCTTCATTTTCAGGCAAAATCCCCTGCAGAGAAAGATATTAATGTCATTTTTTAAAGAGAAGTAGACAAATTTAATATCATATTTATGAAGAACAATGTACTTAAGGAAGTTTCACCTTATAAACGGGGCCAAATCCTCCCTCTCCAAGTTTATTAGTTTCAGAGAAGTTGTTTGTTGCAGCTAGTATACTCTTTAAACCCGAAAGTGGTAGTTCTGTACCATCCTTTCCACCTCCAGCACTACCATTGTCTTCATTTCCAGAAATTCTCTTCCATAAAATATATCCAAAAATTGCTGCAAGCAATCCTGTTGTTGCTGAGACAATTGCAATTGCAATTACAGCCCACGGCTTCTTGAAGAAATTTTTAGCATGACCCTTACCACCTGCAAAAAAAAGAATGAAAAGGCTCCAAGTTAGTAATTATGGTAACTTTCTAGCCAAAAGAACTGTTTTTGCTTGTTTAATAATGAAAAAAGAAACAAAATTAATTGACATGCCTTGAAAATCATTGGAGCCATCCTCACAAACACGAAAAGGAAGTTTTTGACTCTGTACAGAATCCACCAAGTTACCATACCATGTTATGCACCTCATAGGACTTCCCTGTGCCACATTTGCACAAGCATAAGCTTTGCAAGAGCAGTCGTGAAGACACTCAGATTCACACTCACCCCTACTCTTTTTATTTTCTAACACAACAGCATGATCTCGTAGTTTTAAAAACTCAACCTTGGAAAACCCTTCTCTGTTTCTACCACATGTCAATGCCTTTTCCCTAGCACATTCACCAGTCCAATCCCCCAGCTCACTCCATGTTTTACTGTCATCCTGCCACAGCAGCAGGACAAACAGCCCATTTGGGTTTAACACAGACCTCAATTTCACTGAGCTATCCGAGATGCCATAAGTAAAATAAACCTCATCAGTATGATCATCAAGCTCAACATTGAAAGAGAGGACCAAGAAGGTTGCACTGGGATTTTTAAAGGCTATTAATTTGGACTCGTGGCCAGTCAAATTGTAGACAGCACTTCTCCAGTAGGGACCAGTGTTTTCCTTCCAGACAACAACCTGGGCAGGCACTTGAAGATCGATGCCGAGGGAGAACTTCCCGGGTTTCGGATCGTCAACTGCTGCCCAGGATGTAAGGCGCCTCTGCTGGTGAGTCCTCTTGTTAAGGCTAATCATCATGCCGGGCAACAATGTGTCTGAGGGATGATCAAAGCTCTGCCACAAAGGGTCTTTTGTTTGATCTTTTCCAAATCCTAGGACAAGGTTTCCAGTGTCCATTAGCAACCCAATTGTGTCATTCCTTGCAGAAGCAGGGAGGGATGCATTTGAAGACCAGATGAGTGCTTTTCTTGTCTTCCCATCCAACACCACCAGATTTCCATCACTGTCCAGCAGAAAAACACCTGGAGAATCAAGTGGGGTTTCTCTGTTGGCAACCCACACAATTGGTGGGTTTGGGATTGTATTGTACCAAATGCCAAGGAAGTATTTGGTACTATTTTCAGGACTGAAGAATCCCAGTGCGAAGTTTCCAGTGGAAGAAATCAAGGTCTGGTTTGCACTGATTGATTTGCCTGGGACTAATAAGTTGTGTTTGCTGGTACAAAAGAAAAATGGCAGCTTAGGAGAGAACACTAGTAATGTCAAAACACAAGCAATGAGCCTCCCCATTCTGAGAGACAAGGGAAGAAACAAGGAGACGACTGATAGAGGCTCAAAAGGCGCAGAATGACAAAGTTTGTACCTCAAGGCTCAAACTCAACAGTGGCTAAGACATAAAGTGTTCATTTATTTATACCCCATCAACTTTCTGACATGCCACGTTTTCTTCGTCAATTACATCCCACGCTGGTGCCTAAAATTGAAGATGATTTTTTATTTTTAATGAGTGTATCAATTTTAGAGGTGGAAATTTTCTATTTAAACCCTCACTTTTCTTTGTTCACCCCAACTTCTAATTCAAATTTTCACAATTTCTAAGAAAACTCCACTATCTTCCCAAACTACCCCTAAATACACCAAACAAAAAAAACAAAAACAAAAACTTATCAACCTCACCCCCATCCCACACCCCACACCCAACAAAAACTTAACATGCATTCAGTTTTTTTTATTTTTAATATTTGCATTTCAAAATGGTTTGGATTTTGTTTACCTCTGCATATGATCCAATATCTTATCAAAAATTGCATTCATGTGTGGAAATTGGTTGTTGTTTGTCTCTGCATTTTGCAGCACCTAGCAGAAATAATCATTTTATTATTCCTGTGAAATCATTCATGTGTGTTGAACATTTTCAATTGATTTTCCAGGCATGAAATTGTTAGTGTTGTGACCAAAGCTAGGAAGAATGTGGAGAAATTAAAAGTAGGTGATCGTGTAGGAGTTGGGGTGTAGGTTCCTGCATGAAATGTGAGACCTGCGACCAAGACTTTGGAGAACTACTGCCCTCGAGCAATATTTACCTATAACTCACACGACCATGTACGACTGAATAAAAGTCTATGATTATAGCATCCTCAATAATTCTAGGAGTCCCAAATCAAGAAATAATCTGACATCATATACCTCAATTGACGACCCACAAACCACTATTTGCATACCTTATTTAGGATTTGTGAAGAGAAGATGAGAGTGTAGTAGGTTTCTTGGATTAAAAGAGAAGAGTAATCTGGCAATTGGGTCTAAAGGAGTTTGTATTTTTCTAAAACTTAATATGAATAGTGGTGGGGTGTGTGTATAGATGTACTAGGTATTAAGTTGGATGACCTTTTTTGTCCTTTTATACAATAATAAAATTTAAGAGCTTAATGATTTAAGTATTGGGGTGAACAAATATAGAAAAACTCAAAAAAAGTGTAGTCTTGAGCTAGACTAAACCAAACCGTAATTGATTAAACTGGCTAAATCAAATCAAATCAAGCGGTTTGATTCATATTTTACATTAAAAGGTATAATTTTGAATTGAACCAAACCAAACCGCAATTAATTTAATATGGTTCGAGTATACTGCTAGTTTATTATTTATTTATTAAATAATGATATTCATTAGAAAACTTCAGCAATACATTAAAGACGTGTACGAAACACAAATTCATCTCAACATGATTGCAAAACCAATAACCCGAAAGAGGAAAACTACATGAGACAAAATCCGCATAAACAACTAAACAGCTCAAATCACCAAAATCCGCATAGCTCGTATCTAAACCCACACAGCCCAAAAACAAGCAAAATCCTAAATTAAACCACAAACTTAAATCATGACTACCATACCACCACGGATTGAAGTCCCGCCACCATAGAACAAAGGGTAAATCTCATGAAGAAAACCTCCAACGATCCAATTGCACATAAAAACGAATAAGAGTCACATAATAGTTAACAAAAGTCATGATTTAACAATTTTACTGCTAGTTTGAGGCCTAAACTAAACCCAACCGAACTGTACTTAACTTAGTCAAGGTTCACCCAGGGTACCGTTGGATTATGTATTGTAATAACCACACTATGTCTAAAATGTATCAACACAGAAAATTGTTACCCGTAAAATATAAGGGTACATAGATTTCATCCTTGGAGAAAATATTATTATTATTATTATTTTCATCTCCCTCATTAAAACTAAGTTTTGCAATGAATTTTGATTTTAGTCCTAATAAACACCACCCACACTATTTATGGGCGGGTTAGTCAGGTTATGACCCTTCTGCATATTTTCATATGAGGAGAGAACTGGTCCAGTGGAGATTGTGCAGTCTTCTGCCCACCTTGCAATTTCTACTTTCGGGGGAGGTTGTAGTCTGTAGATAGACAATTAAACAAGATGTGTAAAAACGGAAAAACCATACGGAAATAGATATCTTTGATCTAGTCTAATTTCTTAGCTTCGTGGAAACTACAATTATGATCAAGAGATTCAAATATATATCAATTTTCTATTATTTAATAATCTTTATCATTTTCAGTAATTTCACAAAAAGCTACATGCAGTTCAAAAAATTGATTAACACATGGTGAGGGGAGAATAGTAAAAGTGGGCTGTCTCATAATTTATTGGGACAAGATGAGCTGAGGCGACCGTCAACTTTCATCAATATATATCATATATGTATGTTGCGTGGCTTCTGCACATATAAATTTTGCCAATGTAAAAGCCATGACTTCTGCGTTTATATTCTCAAACAGTCAAGACACATTTACAGCAGCTTCTGTTTCTTCTTGGTCAATCAAAGACAAAAATATGGGAACCCAAAAGTCAGAAGAAGACATAGATTCATTTGGGCTGTACATGCACTTGGATATACGTACTGCGATTTAAAAACTAAATTCCTATACTATAATTCCTGGAGATTGATTCAATTCAAATGAAACAAGGATCATGTTCTAGAAGATTAATGTTTGTGGATAACGTTTGTAGAGTAAGTATTGTAGGAGAGACTAGCGTACGTGAAAAATTATTTATGCACACAACACAAAGGTGAACAAAAACGATTCAGATTTTTGTATATGTGTGACTTATTTTAAAAATTATTAGTAGCGCCAATGGGGTCTACTACTGGAAAAGGCTATTGAGTTGTAGACCAAACCCTTATGGCATCTTAGTTGTATGTGTGTAAAACTCCCTCTCCTCTTTGTAGGTTAGACTATCGCTTGTATTTTTAAAAAATATTAGTTACTTAAAAACCCACTACTGATGACTTCTGTGATATAATTATTAAGAAATATAAACGAACTAAATTAAGTGAAAATTTCATTTAATTGGTCATAGATAGGTAATATAAAAAGCTCAATCGTTTAATTTCAACATGACTGCAAAAGCAACAATCTGAAAGGGGGAAACTACATTGGACAAAATCCAAACAACTCAAATCACCAAAATCTATCATAGCCCATATCCAAACTCACACACCCCAAAACAAGCAAAATCCTAAATTAAACCACAAACCTAAATCATGACTACCACGGATCGATGTCCCGCCACTATAGAACAAAGGATAGATCTCATGAAGAATTAACTTCCAACTATCCAATTGCGCATAAAAACGAATAAGAGTCGCATAATAGTTAACAAAAGTCCTTATTTGACAACTATATTGCTAGTTTGAGGCCTAAATTGAACCCAACCGAACGGTACTTAACTTCGGGTTAAGCTGCTGTAAATGTCTCTTTACATTGTTATTATCAGTAAAATTATTTTTTTCATCTCCCTGATTGAAACTAATAAATTTCTCAATGAATTTTGATTATTTTAGTCCTCATACACCACCACCCACACTATTTATGGGTGGGTTGGTCAGGTTACGACGCGATTGCTTATTTTCATGTGAGGAGAGAACTGGTTCAGTCGAGATTATGCAATTTTCTGCCCACCACTTTCTCCTTTTCTCCTTCGGAGAAGGCAATTTTCTGTAGATAGACAATTAAACAAAATGTGTAAAAACCGAAAAACCATATGGAAATAGATATCTTTTGATCGTCAACTTCATCAATATATATATATATATATATGTTGTGTGGCGGAGCTAGAATTGTAAAGTTAGGGGGGCCGAAGTAGAAAATACAAGTATATAAAATACCTAAGTATTCAATAATTACATGTTTAGAACTAAATATTTCTGATTTAGTTATGTCTAATTTGTTTTAAAAGGAACTTTAAGTTAAATTATAAGTGGTTTATTACAAATTTTATATATTATATATAATATAATAAGGAAGAGATAAAAATTTGAGAGGCCATGGCCACTCTAGGCCTAGGAGTGCCTCCGCCACTCTGCACGTATAAATTTTGCAAATGTAAAAGCCATGGCTTCTGCTTTTATATTCTCAAACAGCTCAATGTAAAGAGACATTTACAGCAGCTTCTGTTTCTTCTTGGTCAGTCAAAGACAAAAATACAGGAGAGACATATAGATTCATTTGGACATGCACTTGGATATACGTACTGCGATTTAAAAACTAATTCCTGGAGATTGATTCCATTCAAATGAAACAAGGATCATGTTCTAGAAGGTCTTGTAGGAGAGACTAGCATGTGAAAAATTATTTATGCACATAACACAAAGGTGAACGAAAACGATTCAAATATTTGTATGTGAACTTATTTTAAAAATTATTAGTAGTGCCAATGGGGTCTATTATAGTGGAAACGGTTATTGAGTTGTAGATCAGGTTCAAACTCTTATGACACCTTAGTTGTATGTGTGTGAGAAATCCCCTCTTCTCTTTATAGGTTAGACTATTGCTTGTATTTAAAAAATTATTAGTCACTTAAAAATCCACTACTAGAAATATAAACCAACTAAAATAAGTGAAAAGTTCATTTAATTGGTCATAGATAAGTAATGGTAATTAAACTTAAATCGCGTGAAACTTTCCAAAAAACAAGAGAGCAACAAAATGTTTGTGCATGTTGATTTATGCAAGAATTATTTCTCAACTATATATATGTTCATGGTGTAACCTTAAGCAGATGGAATCTAAAATTAGTTAACAAGGTAGTGACTAAAGAGTAAACAAATCATTATGGTAGATGGAGTCTAAAATTAGTTAAGTAGCCTGATCATTGATTGAAGGCCTTGTTTTGAATGGTTAAAAAATCAAATCTTGAATACGCTAGTTATATAACTTCTTTCTGGCATATAAAATCATCACATAATATTACAGATGTGCTTGGGTCGATTCTGTTTGATTTTTGGCTAGAATTGAGAACCAGACCAATTATGTCCGTTAAAGAAATTCTGGACCAAAGACTACTACCAGAGCGAGATAAGAGGATTACGGCTTATTTGGTGTTGGGGATTCAATGTGGGCAGTTGACAATAAGACTAAGGGAAACCAATAGAAAACTAACCCATGTAAACAAAAAAAAATTCAAAAAATCTTTTGTCTACTTGACTTACAGATTAGTAATTTCAAGTTAGAATCCCCATGACACGTTGTTAGTTTTTGTGTGTAACAAACCTCACTTCCCCCTTGATATCTTGGTAGTGTGGTCTCAAGTTAAACTATCACTTGTATTAAAAAGTATAAAAAACTGAGATTTATTCTTTCTCCGATCCAATTTCACTTCGTATTTAAAAAATGATAATAAAAACGAGACCGATTTATTTTTGGTTCGGGCAGTTTTTCAGTTTTGTCAATCTAAATGGCCAGCCCTACATAATATAAAAAGATATCACACGGTAATTTGTTCAGAAATTAGAGACTCAGCGATTTATCAATCAAAATAAGGAGAATCGACGTTGGGCTCACTTCTCATGCAGGCTATGAGGCTCATTGAGCAAGGAAGCTATTTTCGGGCCCAAGATTGTTCTTTTGTAGGCTATGTTTATTCTTTAGGCATACCCAAAAATGACCCAAAAGAAGAAAAAAAAGAAAAGAAAAAGAGAACAATCGTTGCAAGCAAACAATACATGTCGTTATTGCAGCCTTAACAGTATCTGGGCATAAAAATTGTGAAGCACAATTAGCTCAATAGAATTCTTGAACTCTTTGTCTCAGTGTTTTTCTTTGTTCGTTTATTTATCCTACTTTAACTGTGTTGAGGCTATCGACCTTCTGGCATACTAATGGTGACCACATTGTTGGAGAAACTTGCAGATGTTTGAGAAGAAGACCCAACGGCACTGGTGTGGGAGCAAATATTTTCATCTCCAATCAGAGCACGACACGTGGAAAAAAAAAGATTATCCCTTAAATTAATTAATTAAATCATTTATTGGGATAATTAATGAATCAGGATAATATCTTAATTATATGGTATTATCTCATAATTAATAAAGATAATATCATTAATTAGGATATTATCTTATAATTAATGAGATAATATCAATAATTTGGTTATTATCTTATCAAATGGATAATATCCTAATTATTAGATATTATCTTATAATTAACGAGATAATTCAGATATTATCAAGTTCGACTCTAATCTCTACGAAACCCTAGCCCCGAGGCTCCTATAAATAGATGGGTTTATTCATCATTCAAGGTACTTCTAAACCTAGCTCCAAAACCCGAAAAATACCCGAAGCTCTCTCTCCCTCTCCACTCTCCATATTTCCCCCACACGGCTCAGGCCACCGCACACGGCTACGGCCGCCCGTTACACCATACAAACTCCATACCTTTTGCTTAGCTATTGTTTTCCTACAAACACTCGAACTAACTTAGGCATCGGAGGGCCTTTGGCCAACGCCCCCGGTGTGGTCTATTTACTCCAATATGTTTTACAGGAATCGAGGAAGAGAGAGAAAGAAGATCGAAGGTTGAAGGATCTAGAAGCGAATATTCTCCCGTGAGATTATTTGCACAAACATTTGGTGCTTTCATTGAGAGCGCGAGTTATACTCAACGCGTGCTCAAGGAATCCGTTCCTCCTATTTTCCAATCCACCGAAGCCTTCCAAACAACCATGGTTCGAAGCATGAAGATGAGGGGCAAAACCGCCGCGATGGCAAAATCCGTGACGGCCCAAAGCTACTCCTCCCACGATCCCGCGATCGACATGGTGGCACCACCACCTCTCGCCGCCATGAACCCGCAGCAAACTCTTGCCGCCGCACCACAACAGCCACTCCATGTGACTGGAACCACCGTGCCACCTGCCGGACCCGCAGTTGGGACCACCGCACTAGCCGTCGTCGTACCATCTCAAGACCTCGTGGCCGGATCTAGCCACCTTCATACCACTGCCGCCGAGCATGGAGGAACCTCCCATCAAGGTGGGCTCGTTATCGCCGCCGACTTTGGCCCAATCTTGGAGCAACTTCAGCCATTCCCTCCATTGCTTCCACGCTCGATGCACGCTCCTGATCATGAAACCCTAGCCCTTCACGCCTCTTTGAACGACCTCTCTCTCCGGAGTTTAAAAATAAATGGATATGAAAGTGTTTGGGCCCAAATTTGGCACGCCAAAACCAAAAGCAGAAAAATCACATCACTTCTTGGACCGCTTGTTTTAAAACGCTTTCAGCTCATCAGGACGTCCAGCCCATTATGCGAAGCAAACAGGCCAATATCATGTGGCCCAAAGAACATTAGGAATCTGGGCTGCAATGGAGGCCAAAATAGTTTCGAGCCAAAAGAAGAAATGGGCCTGACGGTTTTTGATTAAAGAGAAACATACCCACGTGACCCTCGACTTAGAGAAGTCAATAAAATCGGCTCAAGTTAAAGTTTGAGCGGAGGCAGGTATAAAGAAGAATGCTTCTAAAAGAGAACTCTGGAGACAGGAAATCAAATTCTGTTTAGTTTATCCAAAGATATTATGATATTTTTAGAAAAACATCATTTTCAAGAGATAAACGAGACTCTGCTCTCTGAAAGGAAGATAAGCGGGAAAACAGGGAGCCGTTCAAAAACTGAAACTTACCATCTCAAAATACCGACTCTTACAAAAGCTGGGAACTTGCGAAAGCAATGGAAAAGAAAGAAAGGCATGGCACCCCATCAGAAATCCAGAGAAGTGGTCACTTCAGGGGCTGGTCGTTGAGTGCTCACTTGCCAGAAAATGGACAGAACCCCTGTTTGTTTCAATTAAAAATTAAGAAGATCTTTTTACTTGCTGCCCACTCTCAAGGAACATTTCATATATATATACAAGAGAAGGTGAACAAGAAAGAACACACAAACAACCAACCCAACCAAAAACTCAGTCAAAAGACAAACACTCAAAATGATCACTTGATCACAAGCAGATTTTCAGACAAACCTAGAGTCTGAGCATTCCAATCTCAAGAGCTTTTCAACAAGCTTGTAGAATCATCCTATTGTCCTTCCCAGCAAGAACAAGTTAAAATTACTGTCTCCAGTCCCACCAATCAACAATAACGAGACTTTTCTCATTAGAAATTTGGTTCAGCAAAGCCAAGACGAGCAGAGTTTGAGTTTTCTCAAATACGAAAACCTCAACAAATTTATGGAAAGCTCTGGCTCAGCAGGACAGGTGTCCCAGTACAGTTCCAGCTCAAATCCAGCCACTTCTGCCCTTTCAGATTGGATAAATCCCAATTCTGCCCATCCAAAAGCCTTCCAGGGCTTGAAATAGATTAAAGCTCTCCCAAACTCAAGCTTTGGTATCGAATTTGCAGCCAAAACCTTTCAGTTGAAGCTGTTTAAGATCCAGTCCAGCACAGACACATCCAGTTCAGCCCAGAACGAGGCAACTATCCAGGCAGAAATGGAAGCGCAGCCCTCCTCTTGTCTTTGTATAGTCAGTTTTCCTTTTTTGAGTCTTGTAAAAGGGAGTTCTGCCTGAAAATAGTTCAATCTGTTATCAGTTATTCTTGCCAGAACTACCGGTTATATGTTCAGAAAATTAATGAAGTCATTACCAGTCTAAGGCATAGAAAAGAACTTACTTGGGAGATATTCCTCGCCCAAATTCACAATCGTTTGTTCAAAGTCAATAGCTTGGGGCGCAAGTTATTTTCACTCTCAAGTTTGTTAGAATTAAAAATTGCTAACAGTGGCACGCTGACACACAAAGAAAGTTAATTTATTGACCAAACAATGGTCTTTGGATTAATGGGGAACTTTACCCTTTCATCTCAGGAAACAAATCAAAACGGGTAAACAGAAAGATTCAACAACTCACTTACATAACTTATGAGGCTGAAAGTTTGTTGGGATTGATAGAATCCTGTGTTCTTTCTTCCACTGATTATCTCCAAAAGAACCGCACCAAAGCTAAACACATCTGATTTCACTGAGAAAGTTCCATCTAATGCATATTCCAGAGACATGTAACCACTGCATCACAAATAATAGTAAGTAAAATATGCAGGCACCAAAGCACTTTCCTCTAAAAGGGTCAAGGAATTGAAATTTCAAAGTTGTGCTACAATGTATGAAATATCCACCCTAAAATTAAACCGTCCACACGAAACTTACTAAGTTCCAACTATTGTGTTTGTGTTTGACTCAGTTTCTTTGCCTCCAACAATCCTCGCCAAGCCAAAGTCAGATATTTTGGGGTTCATCTCCTCATCTAAGAGAATGTTGCTGGTTTTAAAATCTCTGTGAATGATCCTCAATCTAGAATCTTGATGAAGATAAAGAAGTCCTCGAGCAATTCCCAAAATGATGTTAAAGCGCATCTCCCACTTGAGAAACATGCTTTTTGTATGATCTGGCAAAATTTGCATTTTCCATTAGAGAAACTTGGGAGCTCTAGTAATCAAGAAGCCATATATCATGCAATATAAAGATACTGAAATGAGGACCATGAACAAACCAAATATAAAGAAGTCTAAGCTTTTGTTAGGCATGTACTCATAGAGTAAAATCTTTTCTTCTCCTTTGATGCAATATCCTTTAAGCCTTGTTGAGGCCCAAAAAAATCCACAATTGGGCCCGAATGAGTCCCGAGCCCAATATGACACCTTATTAAGAAAAGACTCAATTTGGAGCACGCAAAAGTCTGCCATGCACGAGTCACAGTCCACATGCCACACCAAATAAATAATATGTCAACCATATCCAGCACAAGGAAGAAGTAGAGGCATCTCGTCTAGTGTTGTTTGCAGCTGCGGCATATGAGTAAGCTTGACACAAGCAACTGCTTAAGCACTCGTTCTTGCATACCTGTGTCATTGTCAACTTTGACACTTGTGTTTGGTTTTCCCACTTTCATCTTCGTCAAGCTCAAGAACTTGTCGTTCTTTTCACATATTTTCGATTGTCTTGCACATCCACCAGAAAATTTTCCATAATCCCATTGCTTTACAAACTGGGGACTGAAACCCGGCAAGCATTTGCACTCCCACGGTCTATTGTTGGCAATTTCCTATACGACCCGTTACACGACTCAAAACCCGCACGGAAAAAACACGACCCGAACCCGTACGATTAATAATTGGGTAATTTTCGGGGTAACCCGTTGTTGACCCATTTATAAACGGATGGGTTTTGAGTCAACCCGCCAACCCGCTAAAATATATATGTTTAACCCGTTTATTAAACGGGTCGTGTCACGCCGTGTAATACCTGCCAACCCGCTGAAAAAAATGAAGAAAAATATAGACTTCAAGCATACACACAAGGGGTTTCAAACCCCTGCCACCTTCATTTCTCTCCAACAATTTATCAACCATGCTATAGACAACTTTGTGATTATATGCTATGCCTTGTGATATTTATAATGTTTCTTTTTTCTTTTTCTTTTTTCTATCTCTTTTGTTTTTCTTTCTTTTCTTTCTCTCTCTCTTTTTTCTTTCTTTTCCTTCTTTCTTCTCTAGTATAATCATAGAAAATCGCCTCAATTCATTTTTAAAAAACCCAATAAACAACAAATAATATAATCATAAAAAAGTTTAAATTGCAAGCTTCATCATCTTACAAAGTTTATGTTCATATCAATCTCACAAAAACAAATAAGTACACAGCTTAATCAAAATAAGCACAAATAAGCTTCAAACCAAAATCGATTGCATACTCAGAATCTTGGCTTCAATGCTTATTTCATTTCATAACATATGATCACATATATAAGCTTGCTAATGCATACATCAATTTAGGGATCACATGTTTCTTTTTCACATTTTGAGACACCTGAGGTATCATGCAAGTTCTGTCACCTGAGCTTTCAAAGGAAGCCACCTCTTTTGCAAACTTTTTTTTTCTTTTGTTTAAGTTTGGGAACTGTGTTTTCTTTTTCTTTTTCTTTTTCTTTTTTTCTTTGCAAACTTGTTTGCATATGAATTTTATTTTTCAAAATCAATGTTAGTTATGATGTTTTGATTATTTTGTTATCTTTGGATTTATCGATTATACATGTTTGCATATGAATTTTATTTTTTTTAATCAATATTTGTTGTGGTGTTTGATTATTTTTGTTATCTTTGAATTGTTTGAATTTGTTGATTATACAAGTTTGCATACGAATTTTGTTTTTTAAAATCAATCTTTTTTATGGTGTTTAATTTTTTTCATTATCTTTGAATTGTTTGAATTTATTGATTATTATACATGTTTGCATATGAATTTTATTTTTAAAATCCATGTTTGTTAGCTGGAACTGGAATCGTAACCATTAAATTAATTAATTATTCCTTTATAATATAAGGACCCTTGGTGGATTATTGGTAGCTCTTGGGTTTTAAAGAAGGAGGACATGGGTTCAAAACCCCTTGCCTCCTCTCTTTTTTCTTTCTTTCTTTTCCTTCTCTCTTCTCTCTCTCTCTTTTTTTCTTTCTTTTCCTCATGTCTTCTCTCCTATCTCTCTCTCTCTCTTTGTTTTCTTTGTTTTCCTTATATTTTCTCTCCTCTCTCTATTTTTTTTTCTTTCATTTTTTTTCAGTTGTGAGTTTTGTAACATGCATGTTATTATTTATGAAATTTAATCACGGGTAGTCAAAGTTTATAGTTCTTTGTACATAGCGATGTTACTTTATTAGTTGCTACCACTTTTATTAAACAAGTTATTAACCAGGTAACCTGTTTAATAACCTGTTTAAGGCGACCCAAATCCAACACGACACGATTATTAAATGGGTCGAGTTTGGGTTGAGCATTCTTAACACGTTTATTATCCCGACACGACACGACCCATTGCCAACCCTAGCCACAAGCATTAAACTCACTGCATCGATCTTTTGGCTCCCACCAACCCAAATTTCACTGCTTTATGTAGGTAAGAAATTGCAGCTCCCTAGTAAAATTCATCACCAATCTTGTATAATTGTATTCCCATCTTGGCATAATTGTTTTCCACCCGTCATTATCATGCTGAAATTTTATAACATATAAGTTATAAGAGGAGACATTTCAGCTGAGGTGAAAAACTCACCTGACTCTCCACTTTTCCAATAAGGAATCAAATCTTTTAAGGTAACAAACTTGTTGTCTCCTTCTTGATCTAGTTTGAAGATGAAATTCCCGATTCCCGGGTCGTCTTGGTCTCTCCATGAAGTCAATTATAAGACTGTATCCATCACCATCCCAAGAATGAATGTATCAATTGGGTTTTGAAAGCTCTGCCACAAAATATTAATCACTGCCAATGGATCATCATCACCATCCCTTAACAACACCAGATTCCCAAAATCCATAAGCCTCACCACCAAATTTAAAGACTTGGGTGTTTGAAGCCCTGTTGACCAATAAGACTCATCAGTAAAACTATCCAACACTTGGATGTTACCTTCTTTGATAGCAAAAACTCCAATGCTAGTTGAATTGACAACAACCGGCTTCTCTCTGTTAGCAACCCAAACAACTGTCTTTGGACTCATATTGTGATACCAAATGCCAACATATCCTCTAGCAAGGCCAGAGCTTTGTGCTAGTGAAGGTGTAAAAAATCCCAATTCAAATTCTCCTCCAGCTGAAACAAGAGTTTCAAATCGAATGCCGTCTGTAATTGGAGTGTCATATGTGAGTGTGTCCCTAGCAAAACAAAACGGGTGCGCAGAACATAACAAGAGTAACAATGTAAACCATGTAATGGTGCAATTTGTTCTTGTCATCCTTCTTCTTCTTCTGCAGACTATCATGAAAGTTTACTGGTCCAAAAATGGCCTCGTGATTTATTCCATGTGCATCAAGCTACAGGTGCATTAGAACTGAGCCAGCCAATAGAAACTTGTAATTATGTCTTTCTTTCTTTGACTCTTTCTCACACCTATTTTTATTTTTTTGTCTGCGACTCTGTTTCATTTCATTTTCATAGTTGCTCGTTTTGGTTAACATTAATAAGTTAATTTATTACAGTTTACCTTATTTAAGTGAAAAAAAACAAAGGAATTACCCTATAAACTCCCAGCCCCGGAAACTTAAATCATTTAAGGTATATTGCAAAATATAATGTGCTAGGCTCTAGCGAGGACGTCTGTTTGCGATCAATTGGTGCGAACTTCTATCTACACCGTTGGATAAGCTTTGACGGTTGAGATTGTAAGTTGGATCCAATTAGGTTTCACGTAGAAACGGATTTTAAAAAACCCATGTACTTGGATGATCTTCCTCTCCTTCCACCACCTCTCTTCGACATCCAAGCTGCCACCATCCACCCCTCCTCCCCAGCACAGTCATCCCGCAGCATTACCCACCCCTCTTCCTTCTCTCCCACTTTCTTTCTCTTTTTACCTTCTCTCTAAAACATCCCAAGTTCCTGTTCTGGTTTTTTTGGGAACCCCACTAAGTTCATATATTATCCTTTTGGTTTTTGTTTCCAGCCCTATGAGATTTTATTCTCTCAATTGTTTTCGATCTGCTCTTCGATTTTTGTCGAATTTATCTGATTCTGCGAATTTGCGTTTTCTGTATTTCCTGTGAGAATTCATGGCAGTGCCTCATGGGGGCCTAATCAGAGTTTCCAACAGGTGTTAGTATCTTGTTGCGCCACGCGTCATCAGCGTTCTTATGAAAATAAAAGGGAGCTTTAGTAATATACCCAAAATAGGAGTTGAAATTATTAAAAAAAACCCTACATGGAATTTTAAAAGCACACCCAAAAATCATTTACTACATACAAGATGAGTGTTGAATTTCTTATAAATTACATGACTGCCACTAACTAACTTAAAAGAAGCCCAATACAAAAAACACAAAAAAAACCCAAAACAGGCACAGTCCAGATTTTTTAAAAAAGACTAAAACTTAAGTATTTAAAAAACACATGAAAACCAAGGCCGTGTCCCCACGACCCTTTCCTTTCCACCGAATCTCTGCAAACCATGTCATAGAAGTACATTGTTAATACCATGTCACACAAGTACATTGTTAATACCATTTCATAGAAAAACATTGTTAATACTATTTCATACAAAAAACCATTGTTAATACTATTTCATACAAAAAACATTGTTAGTACCATTTCATACAAATAAACATTGTTAATATCATTTCATACAACAACAAAAACATTGTTAATACCATTTCCTACAAAAAAAACATTGTTAATACCATTTCATACAAAAAAAACATTGTTAATTCCATTTCATAGAAAAACATTGTTAATACCAAAACCATTATTAATACCATTTCATACCAAAAAAAACATTGTTAATACCATTTCATACAAAAAACATTGTTAATACCATTTCATACAAAAAACAGTGTTAATACCATTTCATACAAAAAACATTGTTAATGTACAAAAAATATTATTAATACCATTTCATACAAAAAAATATTGTTAATACCATTTCATACAAAAAACATTGTTAATACTATTTCATACAAAAAAACCCCAGAAAAGCCCAAGCAAGACATCTGATATCCTTTGCAGAAACCACCTCCAATTGTCTCAGTTTTCACCAATTACAATCGCAAAGGCAAAAGGAAAAACATCTACAAGAAAAAAAAAGTACACTGTTAATACTATGTCATAGAACTATATTCCTAGTAAAAATCACATTCTACATATCATAAACTTCAAGTGCACAGCTATATTTAGAGCAAAATATAGAGTATGTTTTGTTACTGAAAATCTGTTAATACTATCTCATAGAATTGCACTGTTAATACTATGTCATAGAAATCAACTCAGTTGCAAGGTATGAACAATATAACAACTGTTCATACCACTTCCTGGAAGTTAACAACTACATCATTTCATTTGCATAATGAATTGATCCTTCATCAAAGATGTATAAGATAAGTTGATACAAGTTCATAGAACAAATTCTCTGTCTTTCTCTTCCTCTTATTGCTCTCTACAATTCCCCCTAGTTTTATAACAATTTTTTCTTTATATATAAATCCATACAATAATCTAGTAATTTTGTATTTAAATGCACTTTAAAGAAAGTTAATGGCCACTTTTTCAACAAATAATAAATCTTGTTAGTCTATGGACAGGTCCGACATGGCCCGTTTATTAAATGGGCCGACTCCAAATGGGCCAGGCCGGCCTGGCACGGCCCGTTTGACACCTCTAAAAACTACACAAGATAATATGCATACAAAGGAAGTATTTAACCTAACCCATGTGGGAGTGCTATACAAAGAAAGGTAAGAGAATCAGTAACCAAGAATTTAAAGAAGAAGAAGATAGAAATCTTTGACAATAAACTTTCCACATAACTAGAGATGTCAAATGAGCCGTGCCGGCCCGTTTAGAGTTAGCCCCTTTAATAAACGGGTTGTGCTCGTGTCGGGCCACTGAAACAGGCTGAGATGGGCCCACACCAAATTTTACTTATGAATTGCATTTTTTTTTTGTAATTATTTTACAACTTCATTTAAATCTTTTTAACAATTATACTAACAAGATTTATTATTATTTGAAAAAAGCGGCCATTAACTTTCTTTAAAGTACATTTAAATAGAAAATGACTAGGTTACTGTATGGATTAAAAAATAAAACTTGAAAAATAAAATTATTATTATTTATATAAAGAAAACATTAAATTTTCATGCATATTATTAGAGAAAATAAATAGGCTTGAATTTAAGATATAAATGTAATAATATTATGTATTATTTTTCTTTAAAACAAATGTAATTTAATAAATGAGCTTTAAACTGGTTGGCCCATTTCGGGCAGGCACAGCTCTCAATGGGCTACGAGCCAGCCCTTTAGGCCTAATTACCTTGTTCCAACACGGCCCAAATATACGGGTCATATCATGTCGAGCCTTACTTAAGCGTGTTGTGCCGAGTTGGTCCGGGTACGTTTGACCCTCTAGCCACAAGGCTTGCAGTCTCTTACAGTTGATTATGCACAAAATGTAATTTCTTGATTGTTATAATGAACTAAAATGTTTGCATTAACATCATGCTTCTGCAATCATGATCACATGCAAAAGCTTAACATAGAATGCTTTTTGTATATAACACTGAATATTTAGTTGTGTATGTGTGTAGAGTTTGTTACTCCTACGCACGTATGACATCCCTCAACATTATTGATTGTAGTTAATTTCATCATAACTGAGGTGCTTTAAACTCTCACTCTCTTATATCTCTTTTCAACTATAAAGTAATTTGGTGAAGCGAATAATCCAAAATTAAACAGAGAAATGTAATACCTAAATTGGACAATGCAACTCTAGCAAAGAGGTCATGGCCATCGTTTCAATACTCCTCTTCAAGATTATTTAGATCCCTCAATCATGTCTAGCACAAGGAAGTAGTAGTATCATCCCTTAGAGTGTTGTTTACACCTGCACTATATGAGAAAGCCTAGCACTGGCAGTTATTTAAGGACTCATTTTCCCACCTTCATCATCTTCAAGCTCAAGAAAATGTCTTTGCTACATATTTCCACTCTCTCGTACATCCACTTGAAAAATCTCTACATTCCCATTTTTCTGCAAACTGGGGCTTAAAACCTGGCAAATTTTGTACACCAACAGCCAATTCTTAGTATTACAGGTGCCAAAGTTCCCACAAGCATTAAACACACTACATCAATCTCTTGGCTTTGACCATAACGGCTTCCACCGCTTTGCATGTTGAAGCTAGGTCAGAAACAGTACCTCCCTAGTAAAGCTCATCACCATTCTTGTATAATTGTATTCCAATCTTGTCATAATTATTGAAAAATTATTTGATAACAAATTAGCTATAGAATGAGGCATTTTAGCTGAGGTGGAAAACTCACCTAGCTCTCCACTTTTCCAAAAAGGAATTAATTTTCTTGAAATAACAAACTGATTGTCTCCTTCGTGATCTAGCTTAAAAGTGAATTTCCCAATTCCTGGGTCATCTTGGTCTCTCCATGATATCAATTCTAAGCTTTTATCCATCATCATCCCAGGATTATATGTATCAGTTGGATGTTGAAAGCTTAGACCACAAAATATTTTGCCTTGAAAACTTATCATCTTCACCATCACTGAACTAGAGGTTTCAAACGGACCGAGCCGGCCCGAATGGCACAAGCACGGCCTACTTAAGTGAGACCTGACACAGCACGGCCAATATATTTGGATCATGCCCGAACAAGGTAATTATGACCAATGGGCCAAGCCGGCCCCTTTAAAACCCATTTATTAAATTACATTTGTGTTAGAGAAAAATAATACATAATATTATTACATTTATATCTTAAATTCAAATCTATTTCTTTTCTCTAATAATATGCATTAAAATTTAACATTTTCTTTATATATAAAATAATGATTTTATTTTTCAAGTTTTAATTTTTAAAATCCATACAATAATCTAGTCTTTTTTTATTATTTAAATGTACTTTAAAGAAAGTTAATGGACATTTTTTTTTAAACAAATAGTAAATCTTGTTAGTATAATTGTAAAAAGATTTAAATGAAGTTGTAAAAAAAAAAATTTAAAAATGCAATACATAAGTCAACTAGAACTGTACCCCTTTAATTTCATCAGCAGAAAGCTCTGGCCTTGACAAAAGATATGTTGGCATTTGGTATCACAATCTGAGTCCAAGGACAGTTGTTTGGGTTGGTAACAGAGAAAAGCTAGTTGTTGTAAATTCAACTAGAACTTGAGTTTTTGCAATCAAACAAGGTAACCTCCAAGTGTTGGATAGTTTTACTGATGAGTCTTATTGGTCAACAACAGGGCTTCAAACACCCAAGTCTTTAAATTTGACGGTGAGGCTTATGGATTCTGGGAACCTAGTGTTGTTCAGTCTAGTTTCCATGTAACTCTGAAATTACTCTCACTTTTTTGGTACTGCTTTTACGTGTTTACAT
>CM031918.1:36313546-36379188 GCA_018703695.1 Prunus fruticosa
AGTCATACAACATCCAAAATAGTCACATGACTTAATAATATTTTCCACAAAAATAATAAAACCAAATATTATTTTTGAGGGTATTACATTCTACCCTCCTTAAAGGAATTTCGTCCCGAAATTCAACCCCCCTCGTCCTCAAAAAGATGAGGATACTTCTTCCTCATTTTCAGACTCCAATTCCCAAGAAGCATCACCCTCGTCATGGTGACTCCACAACACTTTGACCAAATCCACTTGAGTTGTCCTAAGCTGTTTGGTCATCCCTGTCCAAGATGCGTACAGGTGCCTCTACATAAGTTGCATCTCCATTGACTTCAACAGGACCGTAATCAATTACGTGTGAAGCATCCTTAACATACCTCCTTAACATTGACACGTGAAACACGTTATGAATACTTGACATCATTGGAGGTAATGCCAACCGATATGCCAACTCACCGACCTTATCTAGAATTTCAAAAGGTCCAACAAATCTAGGAGATAACTTCCCTTTCTTTTTACCAAATCTTATTACTCCCTTCATTGGTGAAACCTTCAAGAACACATGGTCACCAACTTCAAATTCCACACTCCGCCGTTTCTTATCTGCATAACTCTTCTGACGGCTCTGTGCTCTGCGGATTCTATCCCTGATGATAGAAACCTTCTCTGTAGTCTCTTGAACTACTTCAGTACCCATTACTTTATTATCACCTACCTCAGCCCAACAAACAGGTGATCTACATGGCCTTCCATACAATGCTTCATACGGTGCCATACCAATACTAGAGTGATAACTGTTGTTATAGGCAAATTCTATCAAAGCCAAATATTCATCCCAACTTCCCTTGAAGTCCAAGACACATGCCCGAAGCATATCCTCCATCACTTGATTCACTCGTTCAGTTTGACCATCAGTTTGAGGATGAAAAGCTGTACTCATATCCAATCTAGTCCCCATGGCCTTTTGGAAACTACTCCAAAACTTAGAAGTGAAACGAGCATCCCTATCCGAGACAATGGATATAGGAATCCGTGTAGTTTCACCACCTCACGAATGTAGAGCTTACTCAGTGTGTCCACTGAATACTTCATAGATACAGGCAGAAAATGTGCTGATTTCGTTAGTCGGTCCACAATAACCCAAATTGCATCGTGACTCTGTTTAGTCTTAGGCAATCCCACAACGAAATCCATAGCAATATTTTCCCATTTCCAAACAGGAATAGATAAAGGTTTCAACAACCCTGATGGCCGTTGATGTTCTGCCTTCACCCGTTGACAAGTTAGACATTTAGTCACATACTGTCCCACCTCCCTTTTCATAGCAATCCACCAGAATTGTCTCTTAAGATCCTTGTAAATCTTAGTACTCCCTGGATGAACCGTATACTTAGAACGATGAGCTTCATCCAAAATCTCTCTCTTAAGATTCTCAGATTCAGGCACGCACAACTTCCCTCTGTATCTCAAACCACCATCACTCCCAATTGTCCACTCAGAAGGACCTATAAAAGTTGGTTCAATTGTTAACTCAACCATTTTAGCTTGCATTCCCACATCTTGAGCTTGCTCTTGAATCACCTTACTAATCAAGCTAGGTTGAACTGTCATACTCCCCAGAAAAATATCTCCTCCAACTGTAGTTGGTACTAGGTCCACCTCTGTTGCCATTTCCAGCATTCTCCACTCCTGTGCCATTAGAGATGCGACCACTCCTCTAGGCTTGCGACTCAATGCATCTGCAACAACATTAGCTTTCCCTGGATGATATTCCAACGTGAAATCATAATCCTTTATGAGTTCCATCCATCTCCTTTGCCTCATGTTCAGCTCCTTTTGAGAGAAGAGGTACTTTAAACTCTTATGGTCTGAAAAGAGTTCAAACTTCTCACCATACAAATAATGCCTCCAAACTTTCAAGGCGAACACTACTGCAGCCAATTCTAAATCATGTGTAGGGTAGTTTCTCTCATGCACCTTCAGCTGTCTAGATGCATAAGCAACCACTTTACCATTCTGCATCAACACACATCCCAAACCCTGAAGAGACGCATCACTATAAATCACCAATCCTCCTCCTCCCGAGGGAGTTGTCAACACCGGAGCAGGAGTCAATTTCTTCTTCAGTTCCTTGAAGGCTTTCTCATAATCCTCATTCCAAATGAACAACACATCTTTCCTTGTCAACTTGGTCAAAGGTGCAGCAATACTTGAGAAATCCTCAATAAACCTCCGATAATAACCGGCCAAACCCAAGAAACTACGAATCTCAGTCACAGGAGCAGGCTGTTTCCACTCCATAACTGCTTCCACTTTAGAAGGATCCACTGATACCCCATCCTTAGAAACCACATGGCCGAGAAATTTTACTTTATCCTGCCAAAAATCACACTTTTCATACTTGGCATACAACTGATTCCTTCTTAGTGTTTCCAAAACAATTTCAAGATGCCGATCATGATCTTCATCATTCTTTGAGTAGATCAAAATATCATCCACAAACACCACAACAAAATCATCCAAGTAAGGACCGAATATTCTGTTCATCAAATCCATAAACACAGCAGGTGCATTAGTCAACCCAAAAGGCATGACAACAAACTCATAATGTCCATACCTGGTTCGAAATGCTGTCTTAGGAATATCTTCCTCCCTCACCCTAACTTGGTGATATCCTGACCTCAAATCAATCTTTGAGAACACAGTTGCCCCCTTCAACCTGATCAAACAAATCTTCAATCCTTGGCAACGGATACTTATTTTTAATCGTCACCTTGTTTAACATTCTGTAATCCACACATAATCTCAGTGTGTGATCCTTTTTCATCACAAATAGGACAGGTGCACCCCAAGGTGCTGTACTCGGTCTAATGAACCCTTGTGCCACTAAACCATCAATTTGAATCTTGAGTTCTTTCAACTCGGTAGGTGCCATTCTATATGGAGCCTTTGATATTGGTGACGTTCCCGGAATCAATTCAATAGTAAACTCTACTACCCTCCTTGGAGGCAAACCCACAATATCTTGGAAAACATCCTGATACAAAGATACTTTAGGAACATCTTCCAATGCCAGAACTCGTTCTACTCTTTCCACAAGAGCTAGAAACCCAAACTTCATAGTTGCATCAGTTTTAATGCACCTATGCCGAACCACCGCTTGTCCCGGAGTATGAAATGACACTAACATTCCATGACAATTAATTACAGCATGATTACACCGTAACCAGTCCACACCAAGTATCATATCGTACGAGTTATTATCCAGAATAATTAAATCAGTAAGGAACTCCTTGTTACCAATCAACAATGGGCAAGACTCACACACCAAAATCAATTTCACAGAATTACCCAAAGGTGACTCAACAGTTAAAGGTACACCAAGCAATTTAGGAGTTAATCCCAACGCATTCACAACAGATCGAGAGATAAAAGAATGTGATGCACCAGGATCAAACAAAACCCTCACAAGATTATGAAAGAGAGTTATTGTACCTTCCACACCAGTGTTCCCCTGCCTTGACCCACGGCAAAGACTCTGGCATTTCCTTGTCTTTGTTGTCTCCCGGTTTGTTTTCACTCTTGCAATTCTTAGCAATATGTCCTGGCTGACCACAAGTAAAGCATGTATACACCTTAGGCTTGGTGCAATTTATTGACAGATGGCCCACCTCATTGCAGTTATAACATCTAATGGGCCCAGCTTGCTTAGCATGTGCATCATTTCTGGTCGCAGCCAAGTACCCCGTCCTCTGCTTCTTGCCAACACCTCCCTGATTCCCAGTGGTGCTACTTTGTGCTGGGGCCTTTCCTTTCCCTTTGACATCTCTCTTGACATCCAGACTCTTCTTGAACTCATTATTATTTGCTTCAATTGAAGCTGCACACTCCACCAAATCCACCAATTTTGTATGGCGAAAACCAGTCACCATCTTTTTCACATAAACATTCAAACCCCTTTGAAACTTCTGGGTTTGTTGCAACTCACTCAGAGGGTCTGCAAAACGAGACAACTCAGCAAACCGTGCCTCATACTCCCTCACAGTCATGGTCCCTTGCGTCAAGTTTATGAACTCCATTTGTAATTCCTCTCTTACGGTATCAGAAAAGTACTTCTTGTAAAAGAGTGCCAAAAACTCTTCCCAATCCATCTGGTCCACATTCTGTGCTCTTTCCACCGTATCCCACCACACTCGTGCCTCATCCTGTAAGTAAAAGGAAGCTGCACTCGTCTTCTCAACACCAGTCATACGCAACATCTTGAAGTAGTTCTCAAGATTCCGTATCCACCTATCCGCCTTCATGTGATCCACTTTACCCTCAAAGGGTTTAACTCCCAGTTTCTTGAGTTCATAAACCAATTGGGACATTCTGAAAGGATCTGCGGGTGGCACTGGTGGTGGTGGAGGAACACCATGCTCCCGTGCCCGCAAGAACTCTGCAAATAGATCAGCTGGACGATCATCCATTGGCACATTGCGCATATTTTGCGCACCAGCAGGAGCTTCTTCTTCAATCTCCTCCTCAGACTCCTCATGAATTTCAAAAGTAGTCTCAACAGCTCCTTGCTCTTCGCCCTCACCCCTAGCTCCTGCCTCGGCCTCTACCCCTACCTCGACCTCTGCCTCGGCCTCTTCCTTGAACCATTATCCTTCTGGCAAAAGACCAACAAACTGTTAATTCCATACTTGAGTATTATCTCAAAATAAACAAGCTTGAAATTAACATACAACCACAACAACAACAGAGGACCCATTCCTCTAACACCTAAACCCTTCTTAGAGTTAAACACCATACAGGTCTCCGAACTTACCCAAAGTTCCGACAAGGCAAAACCATTGAGCAGTTAGCAAACCTGCGAGAGCTGACCATAAGCTCTAACACTCCATCAGAGCAGAACCACATGCTCTAGATACCAAACTGTCACGCCCCGAATTTCCCACAACAATTAATCTCGAATTTAAACAGAACAACCAACATTCGGGACGCAAAGCTCGGAACCTTCAACAAAAGTACCTAGAAATTTAAACTTTTCTTTTCTTGATACAACACCACTGTTCCGAACCACAATGTCAATAATGACTCAATTCTTCTGAGTCAAATATTACATTACAAACTCACACAATAAATGAACAATCATCATTTTACAATCATTGCTCTTCAAGAGCTTATTTCACACAGCGGAAGTTTAACACTCACCAACACTCTCACACCACACTTTAAAGTCTGTGGAACCACCAATGAGCCTCCTGCTCCTCACCTTAATTCTCTTGCTCACCGTCTCTACCACCTGCAGGATTTTCCCCTACACCATTGAATAGTGCACCGGGTTCACCCAGAACAACCCGGTAAGCTTTCTAAAGCTCGTATGAGTAAACCACGTCCACAGGTATAATATGTCAATTACACATAATATACAAACACATGCACTTTCATTAGCACACCACAATCCTTGTATAACCAAGGTAATCATAATCATCAATATCATCACAATCACAATTCTTTTGTTTTATTTAAAGAACCTTTACGATCACCACCTGTGACCACACCAAAACTCTTTATTTCAAAGTAGTTTTCACACGTCAATTGTTTGACAGATAGAAGAGAGAATACTATGAACCTCTAATCTATAACACTACAAAACACCATAGTAGTGTTCACTCATGATTACACGCCAGTCATGAGTACTAGATGGCGCCAGGACTAGAGCTCTAACTGTTCTTGGGTCTTGCTCCCTAGGGTAATTTATCCCTCATTATTTGCCACGAGAATGCCCACCTGACAAACTCAGAAGGGATTCAAGGTATTCTCACCTAAATCCATCAACACCAAAACACCAAAACACCAACACCAAAACAATATAAAATGTAGTTTCACATTAAACATTGTTTTATAGCCAAATACACCAATCACAGCAATATATAATTATTATATATATTTATGTGGTTATTCACGAATGAATTTCCACCATACATCCACAACATATGTTATATGGTTAAACACCAAAACTCCAATAATAATAATTAATTCAAAACAAAATAGAATTCAATTACCGCATGAACCCTTGAAGAACAAGTTCATGTGTTTTTAAAATAATTAAAACATTTTATAAAAACACAACCAACATGTTAATTATAGCCATTAACATTCTCCAAGGTCACATTATAATAAATATAATAATTCGTGATTTTACTCACGATTAGGATGGTTTTACTCACCTCTCGTCCAAGCTCCGTCTTTAACAACTTAACGAATCCTTCACAAGCAACTCAAACTCCAACAGTACCTAAGCAAAGTACATAACTCAACTTAGCACAAAACTCCAAAATCCAAGATTTCGCAACTAATGACGAAAATGCCCTTTGGACCAACCGGGGTCCAAAGCGATCAAATCTCGTCCAACAAACTTCAAAACTGTGACGTACGTGCTGTCGACGTCGAATCATGACCAATGACACCCATTGTCCAAAAGGTCACTATTTGGGTCCCGTGGGTCCCACATGTTTAACCGACACTCCTAAAATCCGCCTTGGGCCCACAATCTCGGATTCCAAATCCGATCGCACCAATGGACTCTAAATAGTCCCGATATCTCCCTGCGACAATTTGGGCCCAATCCAACGGTCGGATAATTCTATATCGCATTAATCGAATGGCGATCGCTCGCCTTAACTTTGAAATTTAATAACTTATGATCGGGACGTCCGATCATCAATCCGTCTGAACCTACAGACTCCTCACAACACCAGCTACAACATAATTAAAATTGGGCACGATCCAACGGTCCGATTATCTTCAATCAATGGTCCACATTTGTGAGGCTCACAATCGTCGATTAAACGACGGAATCTCAACAATTTTAAACATACAAACATGTTCAGTAACTCCAGCACTACATTCTGTCTCTAAAGCCCTAACTCAGAATCGCCACCCAGCGCCGCCACGCGCCGCCACCGCCGGTGGTGGTTTGGGTACTATTCCGCGACGGACCAACCTTAGAATCGCCGGTCAAGAACTATGCCAAAATATTCGTAATACTGAGTAAAACAACTTTAATTCTTACCTCGAGGTCCAATTCGAAGTGTAAGTGGCTCAAACCGTCGGTTGAAGTTGTTGACTTCACTATTGACGAACCAACTTCGCAGGCACCACCGTACCTTCACCGCACCTCCGATGGCTCCGATTCTTCTTGGGTTATGTTCACGAGGTAACAGGCTATCGAACTTCCGGATTGAATTGCAAAATATGAATCCAAACAGTGCCCCTCTGAAATTTATAGGCAAAGTCTCTGTTTGCAATTTAGTCCCTAAAATTTCAAACGAGTATAACTTCTTCGTTTCAACTCGGATTCACGAACCGTTTGCGCCTACGCGTTCGTGAGATCAATCTCGATTTTCCAAATCAAAAATCATAATTTTCTCACTTCAATTTCTTGTACTTCCTTTGTAAAATCATAAACTTAATCATAAAGGTATTTTTGTCCCAATTTGTGATTAAGTCACTTAATTCCAATATTTTTACATCAAACCAAAGTCATACAACATCCAAAATAGTCACATGACTTAATAATATTTTCCACAAAAATAATAAAACCAAATATTATTTTTGAGGGTATTACACTTTAAGTAGTTTTTTTATATATATATTTGATATAGTGATAGCAAAACAAACTTGTTTGCAATGTTTGTTTTTGGGGTAATGCTCTGTTTTCCTTAATTAACATGATGATTGTGATGTGATTCAAACTATAGAAAACAAGAAAACAAAGAGGTTCGCATCAAATAAGTTTGGGATCCAAGATTTTATGGTTTGATCAGTTACACTATTCTTATTTTTTCCACTTATACTAATGCATGAACTTGAATTAATTCTCACAAACACCCTTAAGTGATAATAGCATTTACCCGTGCATCCGAAGTTTTGCTTTCGCTTCCACCTCGGCCAATATCGTTTGTATCCAAAAAAGAAAAAACACAGCTTCTTATAGCAATTAGAATGAGTCAACTCAAGATTTGGAATTTGTTTCAAGTTCTGCATGTAGTCATCTGACAGATTATCTTATGGGTCATAGGGTTAATGCTATACATATAAAGAATGTGACTGGATGGTAATGTTCATAGTGATTGCATGCTGTCGGTGAGAAAAAAACATTATCCTCATGATTTTTCTCATGCATGCACCATGAGGTGATGCGAAAGAAAAAAAAAATCAATAGAATGTAATTTTGTGCACAAACTGTCGGTGTACATAAAGTTTTGAGTTGTAAATTCATTCCCTTTGTCTTTATCTTCTTCTCTAGTCCTAAGGATACCAATAAAAGGATCCACCTTCGCTTAATTTACTCGTTTAAGTGTTAATTACGCCATCCATTTAAAAATTAGTTCTCAAAAGGTCGTACAATAATTACCAATGTATATTAGGCGTGGTACATATAATTTTGAGGATTTCACTAATAATTTCATTTTAGCATAATATAATATACAAAAGCTCTTATAAAACCTATTTAGAGTGAAAATCCAAAACTAGCTAATTGTTATTTTCTAATTGGTTCTTAAAAAATTTTAACACACTAAGAACCAATTAGAAAATGACAAGTGGTTAGTTTTGGATTTTTCTCTTCAATATGAGTTTTTATATAATATGTTTTCGTCCTTGTTTGTTTCTCTCTACTTCTCTTTTTTCTCTCTTTCGTCCAGTGGCTGTCGCATATTGTAGATTTCGTTGTTGAATGGTGCAATTGTGTTCGAGTTGTTGGCTTTCACGGCCACGTCCTTCTTTAGCTCAGGGAGTAGTTTTTCTTTATTAGTGCCCGTTTGGTATTGCTTATTTAGGGTAATAAGTGATTTTTAAAAAAATTTGTGAAACCCAACCCGTTTGGTAAACTATGAGAAAATCACTTATTGTTAAAAATTGCTGTGGGAGAAAGCTATAAGGGAAAACGCTAATAAGGTGCTTTCATTTTCTGATTATGCAGGAATCAGTTTCGAAGAGGCGTTGGGTTTAATGATTATGCGGCAATTATTTTTTGATTATATGGGAATCCGTACCAACAACACTTTTAACAAAAAGTTTACCAAACGCCAAACTGCTTTCTCTCACACCTGATTTCTCTCACAGCAAATTCTAACAGCGATTATTTTCACAGGCAGGCAATGCCAAACTGGCCCTTAGTATTCCTTCATTTGATTTATTGTGTAATGAGCCTTGATTTTGGCTTTAGCCCAAGTGTCTTTTGGTTTTTTTACTCATTTTTTTTTTCTTCTGTTTCAGATCCATGTTGACATTGGCAATGCTCTTTTGGTTGCAAGTTTATGGTGCTGCCAATGTTTTGTTGATGTGCATATTGAAGGGATGTATAGGCTTCCTATTCTTTCTTCTCTTTTCTTGTTGTTTCCCCTTGAGTTGTTTAGGCGCGAGTCTTTTTTAAAAGATTACGCATTTGTTCATGTCTGTCATGCTTGCACTCCTGGAATATTTGGGTTTCATCACCATTTTCGTTTGTGCTCTTAGAGCATCTCCAGTGTAGCAGCAGAACCGGGCAAAAGGCCCCCCTCGCAAGCCCAAGGCAGCTCAGCACTGCAGCATGCAGCCTGGTTTGGTGTGGGTCCCACCAGCCCGGGCAAGCCCAAGGGCAGGTTTCGCCTGGGCTTCAGCCCGAGGGCTGTGACGTCAACGCTCGACGTTACGATGAAGTCAGCGAGCAAAAAAATATTTAAAAAAATCCAAAAAAATTTCAATTTTTTTTAAATACCAAAAAATTATAGATGCTTTCCCTATAAATACATAACAATTTTATTCACTTTCTAAATTGTTTATATTTTGTTGCAGAATCTTTTTTTCCTTTCTTACCCTTGCCTTAGCCTTTTGGGATGGATTCTTGCCCTAAACTTAACCCTCATGGGTGGAACCACAAATTGCAAGGCTGATACTATTTATGTGAATAGTGACAGCCCTTTCTTGCCCTTGCCCTAAACTTAGCCCTTATGGATGGACATGCTCTTAACTGCAAAAGACACAAATAATTATGCTCTATGTTCAAAGGCCATGGTGCAACCACTATTAGGCTGACGGTGTTGTCTATAGCCTATAGGAGTTTCCATTGCTATAGGACACGAAAGAAAAATTCGTGTTAGAAAATATAAAGGATGAAAAATAATATTTGTGTTTGTATTTCAGTGACTTTATCAATTAATTAGACATATGTACAGACACAATTATAAAATTGTGCTCAATGCTATATATTTTATTTTAAAAAAAATATTACAACCCAGGTGCTCACGCGCCTAAGCTTCCACATTTTTTTCACACCCTAAATGCAAACATGCCTGAGCAAAAAAAAAAAAAAAAATGCGAACATGAAAAGAAAACTTGGGATAAGCCACTATAATATTTTGGTGCATAATATATTCTAAAACCTGTCATAGAAATATAAAGTTTAAACCCCAAATTGGGATACATGCTTACCAACTTTTGGTCTCAACAAATGGGCCCTCCTAAACTTAATCAATACGTTCACTGAGCTTCCCCCCAGTTAAATAGAATTGACACCACCACGAGATTGAAGTAGATATTTTCTAGGATTGGAAAAGATCCGTGTGTTTTTTATTCTATTATAAAATAATAATAATAAAACGTACGTATTTGTCCCTCTTTTTTTTTTTTTGTGTTATAAGGGTGTCACATAAAAATAATTGGGCACAAATGTAGTTTTGTGTTATAAGGGTGTCACATCTGAGGATATAGACACAACTATTTGTGTCTACACAAATAAATAATTTTACTTTTTTTGAACAACTTATCAGATAATGCTTATTGTTTTCATTCAATTGACATTTGACACAATTCTTTGTGTCCAGTATAAATTTGTGCTTTATGTAAATTAATTTGACATAATTATTTGTGTTTTATGCAAGAAGAGGACGAATAAAATCTATTTGTGCTCAATGTTAAAGATGAGGGCACCATACATGTATTTGTGCTCTTAAGTTCGTGGTTTTTGCTCAATTTTGTAGTAGTGTTGGGTTTTGGATAGTATTGGTTGTTTCAGTAATATCTTTGTACACTTTTATGGTGCTTAATATTTTTTTAATAAAGCATCTATTCCAACAACAAAAATGAATTTTTAAATAAATATCTCTATAATTTTTTAGCACTGCATGATCCAACACCAAATGACATGACTCGCTAACACAAATTATAAATGAATCGATAACAAACTTATTTAATTGGAATTCTGCGAAAAATATTATGTCGGATAAGAAAACCTAAAGCTTTTTATGTTTTTTTCTTGTCAAAGAAAACCTAAAGTTAACTAGCCTAACAATGATAGGATCCACCCAAACATATGTAATATTATCCAGGTAATTACATAAATTGGATTGGCTTACCTTAGCACTAATATGGAAATTAGAATCAATGAAACTTATATAATTTCATCCTATAATAAAGATAATCACATTATTATAGAATGAATGAAGCCTTTTCAGATGCACATGATGTGATTAATTTGATGACACTGATAGAGACGGTGCTTAGCCAAGCACACCTAAACCGTGGAATGGTTCAACAATTGTTAGGCACTCTCACGAACTCATTTCCACCATCACATGGGATCTCACGTAGGGGCTTAATCACAATTACAATCACGTTCTCATTCATGGATGTTATAATTCATTCATTAGCGTTATGTTTTGTTATCAAACTTTATGTATTTATCAAATAAATACTTACGTTGCTAGAATGTGACAAGAATCTAATTCTTATAAGACTTTATGTATTTATCGAGTAAATACTTACGTTGCTAGAATGTGACGAGAATCTAATTCTTCTTAGACTTTATTTATTTATTGAATAAATATTTACGTTGCTAGAATGTGACGAGAATTAACAATTTAGATTCACAGTTTGACGAGATAACATTATCCCAAATTTGTCAAAGCTCTTCAATTTCAATGCCAGGTTTCATATGAATCCTGATGAAGCGTCTGCAGCCTGCCAATGTGCAAAAATTTAGGCCATACCTGCATTGAGGTGAACAGTATATATATATATATACAGATATTGTACATGGGGTTTTGACTTTTTTCATGTTACAGGTAGAGAGGCGCGCATTTTTTGATAATTTCATTGATTATAATGCATTAAAAGTGAGAGGGTCAAACCTGTGAAGAATCCCAGAATTGGTTTTACTAGCTGAGAAAAAAGATAAGAAAAAAAAGTCACACAAGCAAAGCAAAGGAAAGAGAAGCAAAAAAGGGTCTTAAATTGTGGGTAGGTTGCTCACCCAACCCTAACCAAAAAGAACCACATGAAGAACCCAATTTTCATTTAATTTTAATACTTAAAGGTATAACTTATAAAGAAAGAAAGAAAGAAAGAAAAAGGGGAAGGGGGCTTATTAGGGTTAAGATAATGATCATAAACAACCCATAATTGATCCAATTAAAACAGACAGTGTATGTGTGTATGTGGGTGACCTATTTTTCTTTCTTTTTTTCCAATATAATTATCATTGTTTTTTATTTGTGTTGTTTTCTTTTTGGGGTCTCTCTACTTCCTTTATATATATAGTTCCTCAACTAATCTCATTAAATTTCCTCTTCATTCAATGCTCTTGAATTAAATCTCCTCTTCCATTTCCAGTAAAATTAGGTGTAAGAGTTGCAGATGAGAGAGAGAGAGAGAGAGAGAGAGAGAGAGAGTAGATCATCTTAATTTGCTAGAGCCAGTGGTTTTTGTGGAAAAAGAGCTCCAGAGAGAGAGAGAAAGAGGTTTCGGGCAAGCTTTAAAAAGTTCAACGACCTCTGAAGACATTTATGGCGCCTGCTGTGCTGCTGTGAAGCTTAATTTTAGTGAGAGAAAACAAAAAAAGAAACAGAGAGACAGACAGAGATAGAGAGCGATTTCAAGGACCAGTCTGGCCTTAATAATTGCTTCTCAATACAATTCTCAACTATAAATCCCTCTCTCAATTAACACTCCACTCCACTTTATATCAGTCACTCTTCCATCTCTCTGCTTCATCAAATATTTACTCCTCTCTTGTTCTTCTACTTGAGAAGCACCACCTTACTGTTAACCTTCCATATTTTTTAGATCCATTAAAGCTCTCTCCTTTTCTCAATCAATCCCTCAAACATTTCATATGCATGAAAAACACAACCTGGGTTTTCCTTCTTTTCATCTATTTCTCACATTTCAGACCCATATTCCTATGACATACGTTTTATAGTAACTTCTTCCCACCTCTTTACGAGACAAGTACTTTCCCAGAAAACTTTTTCTCGGGAAAATACTTTCCAGGAAAAACAGGTTTTGGGTTTGCTTGCTGGTAGCTGGCCCAGTGAGATTGAGTGTGGTTGTTACGTTGCATTCTTTTTGGGTTTTGGGCGATTTGGTCAATACGTGGCAAACAAGTAAGCATGGATATTGTTACGGCCTTTCTGGTTTTTGACGGCCATCACAGCTTATTTACTTTGGTTCACCTTCATCTCACGGTCCCTGAAAGGCCCACGTGTCTGGCCCTTATTGGGCAGCCTCCCGGGCCTCATAGAAAATTCCGACCGCTTGCACGACTGGATCTGCGACAACCTACGCGCCTGCGGCGGCATGTATCAAACATGCATCTGCGCCATCCCCTTCCTCGGCAAAAAGCAGGGCCTCGTGACCGTCACCTGCGACCCGAAGAATCTAGAGCACATACTGAAAACCCGGTTCGACAATTACCCTAAGGGCCCCACTTGGCAATCCGTGTTTCATGATCTTTTGGGTGAAGGCATCTTCAACTCAGATGGCGACACGTGGCTATTTCAGAGGAAGACGGCCGCACTGGAATTCACCCGGACGCTTCGCCAAGCCATGGCTCGGTGGGTCAGCCGATCCATCAAGCTCAGGTTCTCCCCGATTCTTAAATCGGCTGATCTTGAATCCGAGCCCTGTTGGTCAGGGGCGGTTCCAGCTGTGGGCTGGCTGGGCTCATGTCCGGCCCAAAATTTTAAAAAAAAAAAAGAATGTAACTTGCCCGGTCCATTTCACTTCGCTTGCTCAGCATATGCAGCAGCCAACAAAACAAAGGGACCAGCTTCAACTTCTCGAGAAACAGAAACTCTCCTTGCGACTTGTCTGCAACTTCAACTTCAACTTCAACTCTGCCTCCTCAACCTTCAGCTTCAGCCACTATCAATTCAACTCTCAACTTCTTTGCAGGAGCAACTTCTCTTCTTGGCAACAAGTATTCCTCTCTCATTCTCTCATTTTTAATTATCTTATACTCTTTAATTTGAATAGAAAATATTCTAGGGTTTAGGAATTTTGTTCTTTAATTTGATTTTAGGAATTTTGTTGAGATATTTAATTTGTTGTTGGTATTGTTGAGATGTTTAATTTGTTGTTGGTATTGTTGAGATGTTTGATTTGTATGTTGTGTTGGTATGTTTGATTAAATGCATTGATTAATTATGATAATTAATTTTGTTGTTGTTGACATGTTTGACTAAAATCATTTCTACATATTATTTATAGGTTATCTTTTATTATGTCGGATCACAATCGGAACCCCAAGAAAATAAAGAACTTGTTGTCTTTTTTTAAAAAAAGAATGATGGGTCATCATCTAATATGATGCCTAGCTAGCACTTCTTTATCTACTCTAATTTGTGATGAGCAAAATCTTCCGAGTCTCCCATTGTTGAGCCCCAAATTGAAAGAGTTGAGAGTCAAAGAGTCAATGATGATCAAGATTTTAATATCAATTATCTTGAACGTGATCCAGGATTACGTCGTCTAATATGTAACTATTCAGTGAATGAACAAGATAATGTGCGAAGAGCTTATATACTTTTAGGGCCATGTCAACCCGAGTTAGAAGATTATCCAAGCCACTTAGAAGGGAAAATCTTACGTCGATTTAATAAAATGTGGTTTGGCCAATTCTCTTGGCTTGAGTATTCAGTTGCTAAGAACAAGGCATTTTGTTTTCCTTGTTTCCTGTTTGATAGAACTCAATCATTTCCGGCATTTACTGTTGAAGGGTTTCAAAGTTGGAAGAGAATTGGTGGGAATCATTGTGCATTTCAACATCATGTAGGCAAATTAAATTCACCACATCATCTTTCTATGCAAAAGTGGATTAGCTTAAAAAATCCATCTGTTCATATTGAAGAAGTGGTAGAAAAGCAATCAAATCAACAAGTGATGGACAATCGGTTGTGACTTACAACCACAATAGAGGGTATTAGGTATCTAGCAAATCAAGGATTGGCTTTTCGAGGCCATGATGAATCCATTGGCTCATCTAACCGAGGCAATTTCGTTGAAATCATAAAGTGTTTTGCAAGAATAAATATGGAAGTTGAGAAAGTTGTCCTAGATAAGGCTCCTCAAAATGCTCAGTATATTTCCAATGACATACAAACACAAATTTTGCATATTTTTGCTACCAAGGTGAGGAAGACAATTTGTAGAGAACTTGGGAAGAACAAATTTTGTATTCTTGTTGATGAATCGCTTGATGAATCGGGTAAAGAACAAATGGCTATTATTCTAAGATTTGTTGATGATCAAGGACTTATTCGTGAGCGTTTTTTTGACATTGTGAGTGTTGCAGACACTAATGCCTTGACTCTTAAAAAAGAAATATGCAAAGTGCTTGGTAATAACGACATTCTAGTGGAAAACATGCGTGGTCAAGGATATGATGGTGCTAGTAATATGCGTGGTTCATGGAATGGATTACAGGCATTGTTTCTTGCAGATTGTCCATATGCATATTATGTGCATTGTTTTGCTCATCGCTTGCAATTAGCATTAAATGGCTCAGCCAAAGATGTGAAAGTTGTATGGAGACTTTTTTTAATGCTGACTAACATTGTGAATTTTGTTAGTTCTTCTGCTAAGTGTCGTAATGAGTTAAACTTAATTGAAAAAATGAACTCAAGGAGTTGTTGGATTCTGGGAACTGAAACAGGTAAAGGACTTAATCAAGCTCGTACTTTGAAATGAGCTGGAGCAACTCGTTGGGGATCTCATTTTGCCTCTATTACAAGTTTGATGAGTCTATTTAAAGAGACTAAATTACTTCTTTTGGAAATCAGTGATCATAGACCTAACCAACAGTTTCGTGGCAAACAGTTGAACTTCTTACCCTTAGCTCAGCATTGGATCCACGTAATTCTTTCATATCATTCAATATTGAGCATATATGTAAACTTGCCAAGAAATTCTATCATGCTGATTTCCTTCCTCGTGAGTTGAAAGCTTTAGAAGTAGAGCTCAAGTATTTTCAAAATGATATAAAACGTCTTCCATGCTTTAAGCAAGTCACTACTCTTCCTCAGTTATGCTAACAATTGGTGGAATCAACTTTGGAGGAAAACTACTATTTGATTGACAGGTTGATTCGGTTGGTGTTGACTCTTCCTGTTTCTCCAGCAACAACGGAACGAGCTTTCTCATGTATGAGAATTATCAAGAATCGACTTCGAAGCACCATATGTGATGAATTTCTTGCTGATTGTATGATCCTCCACATTGAAAGAGAGTTTGCCAATACTATTGACAATGCATCCATAATTGAGGAATTTAAGAGTTCTAAGACTCGTAGGGTTAAATTTTAGATTTAAATAGTGTTGTTTTGTATTGCATTGCATTGCATTTACTTTTAGTTTTTGTACTTGTAGATATAGATATGTTTGTACCATATCTGACCCTCCACTCATACAACGACACGTGGATCAGAGAAGCTTGCCCAAGGCCTCGTACAATCGGCATCGGCTACCGATGGCATTATCTCAAGGCTGCGAACAGTCGCTACAGGCCAACTCGTCTACAATCGGCTACCGATTGTAGAGACTGAGCCTCGAAGCCCCCGCCTGAAAATATCTAAGGACTCGTGTCAACCTCATAGGCCTTCTCACGAGTCCCACATCGAAAATGAACACCACAAGCATCCCAAATGCCCTCTATAAATACACTCCTTCACCATCAACAAAGGGGTAAGACTTTTCAGCTTGACTTATATACTTCTATATGGTCAACGCAGCAAGAGCTCTTAGTAAACAAACTTACTTTGGCATCGGAGGGTCTTAGGCTGGTTCCATCCGGTTCCATAGACCTCACGAGCTTCGCTCATCTTTTATTCAGGGATCAGCATCCGAGGACAGGAAGAATCTGCATCCAACACTCAATCGATCTCCTGATCGTCCACACCACTTGTAAGTTGCGCTCATCTCTCTCTCTGTTCAAGTTTTAGCGCCAACGGGTGGCGCCGCTGTGGGAATCGCTTATCGATTAACCCATATCTCAAAACTCCAAACACTGAGACCAAAAGATGAATCCATCTTCGGCCGTCCCCGCGATGGCCCTATTCTCGGCCACGGCAGCGAGCCAAGTCTAGCTCCCTTGCTCCAGACACCTGCTCGGCCAACCACTTTGGAGGCTCGAATGGAAACCCTCAGCAGGATATGGCAAAGATGCAGGAGCATAACAATATTCTTGCCTCTAAATTGGATGACACCCAAAGGCAACTACATGACCAACGCACTCTCTCCCCACTTCTGCAAAACGGTAAGGAGCGAACCACACAGCTTCGGCAGGAGAAGTCGTTCAAAAGCGTGCGAAAGCCTACCGCCCAAGACAAAGGGAAACAGCAAGCTGCAGACAAACCAACTGCCTCCGAAGACTGTCGTACCCATTCCAAAGGAGCGCCATCCCGAATCCGAGTTTATTCCGATGCCGCGAAAGGATCAAACGATTGGCGGAGAAAACAACAGTCCTCGCCCATCCAGGTCCGGGCGAAGCTCGACGATCCCCGCCTGGAGGCCCTTGGACCAAAATCCCCCATACGCCAACGGTACGGCGCGATCGGTCTGGAAGAAACGGACGAATCAGACTATGTTCCAACTTCAGCCGAGACAACGGTCTCCCGCGATCGGCAGCACACTCAAAGGAGCGCCATCAAACAAATCAGGGTAATGATCGACATACGGGACGCTACGAGAGAAGTCCCAGCCGAACGCAGACCACGAAAGGCGAGGCCGCCACGTTGGCCAACGAACGGGGAATCGAGCAAAGGAAACCTTCGGAGACGATCTTCCCTCTGCCGATCCAACCATTCGTCTCCTCTTGCAGAAGATGAATCGCATTGAGGAGGAACAGAACCAGGCTCGGACACCAACGTGGGGAACGGTGCAGCCAGGGCCATTCACCAGTCGAATCAGGACATTCAGACACGAGAGAAGGAGGTTCAGCACTCCGAATATCGTTCTACTCAGGGGTGGAAGATCCCGTTACTCACATTCATACCTTCCAATCGTCCTTGGGTTGCAAAGGGCCGCAGACGAAGGCCAATGTTTACTATTCCCATCCACCCTGACCGGAGCTGCTCTGAATTGGTTCTACCGAATGGAACCAAATACGGTTGACTCTTTTAATCAGTTGAAGCAAACCTTCCTCGACCATTTCATGATTCAGACCGATCGGCTGTATTCCGCCGATGACCTCTATACCTTTCGGCAGCGGGACGATGAGCCTTTGAGGGAATATGCGGCTAGGTTCAGCCATGAATACTCCCGATGTCCGAGAGACTGACGATAGAGCAACCTTCGGTGCCTTCAAAAGTGGCCTTCGGTCGTCCAGTTTCGATATTTGGTCCAGAGGAGGCAACTGGACCACTTACTCCGAACTGATGAAACAGGCTGCTATCCACGCCAAGGCCGAGCATTTCAACTCCAAAGGATCGGTTTCGGCACTACCAGACAAATCGATGCCGACCGATCAGCCTTCGACAAAACACTATGACCGATTCCCGGCGGATCGAAAAACAAATCCAAGCCCCTACCGTTCGGCACCCCATGTCCCCGTTTTTCAGAGCTGCGAAATAAACGAAAGGACTACTTCAACGATCGGCAGGATGCTAACAAAAAGGGCGAAACGCCTTCGGAGATCCGAAGAGGAATCGAATCCGAGCACGTTTTCACTCTGCTCAACACCAGCTATGAGCATGTCCTCCTCGCAGAAGGGGAAATGATACCAAAGCCGAACAACCGCAAACTCCCTCGGAGAACGAGAAGGACACGGGAGTCTTCTGCCGATATCATCAGTACAATGGCCATGACACAGAATCATGCATCGCCCTTCGGAGAATTGTCGAACGCCTCATAAACGACGGCAAGCTGGATCAGTATTTGGGAACCAAACCTTCATCGGATAAACACTCCAATCGGCAGATCAATATGATCAGTGGAGGAGCTCCCCTCATAGCCGATCCATGAAGGGTTATGTCCGTGCCGTTCGGCATCCCCAAATCCTCAGCGTGGCAGGAGGACGCAACGACAAAGTCCGACGAATCGGTTGGGGACCTATCACCTTTTCCGAAGAAGAGGAACGAGGCATCATCTTCCCCCATTCGGATCCTATGATCATCCAGCCGACATCGCCGACTTCGACGTAGGCCGAATCCTCATCGACACCGGCAGTTCGGTCAATGTCCTATTCGCCGACGCTTCCAATGCCCTCGGCATAGATCAACAGCATCTGAACAAAGACATCACCCCTCTTCTAAGCTTCTTGGTGACGTGATCGAACCAATCGGCAGTGTTCCCGCTTCCGTTTGCGGTTGGTACCATTCCCAGGACGAACGATCATCTATACCCACTTTTTGGTAGTCGATTGCCCAACGGCATACAATGCCATCATCGGCAGGACGGCGCTCACAAAAATGAAAGCCATGCTGTCACCACACATGCTCCTCCTCAAGTTCCCCACCCACGCTGGCGTAGGCCAAGTGCGAGGGGATCAGTGAGTGCACGGACGTGTTACGTATCAGCAACAAAGGAATCGGCAAGAGCTGCGCCTCGCGAGGCATATTCGGTGGCTGCGACGTTACTATGCCGAACGGAGGGGAAGGACAAACCGGATGATCCCGAGACGAGGCTCTCACCCCGCAGGCACAACCCATTGAAGACCTAGAATCGGTCTCCCTTTCGAAGCAGCACCAAGGACCGAGAGGTTCGAATCGGTACCACATTAAGTCCGCACTGCGTACCGAATTCATTGCCTTCTTACGCGCCAACACGGAAGTCTTCGCTTGGTCGTACGACGACATGCCTGGCATCGCCCCGAGCGTCATCAGCCACAAGCTCAGCATCTGCCCCACTTTCAGACCCATCAGGCAGAAACGGCGGGCCTATGACGCTTCTCCGACTTAAACAATTTGGCTGGCCAATTTGGCTTCATCCAGGAAGTCACTTACCCAATTTGGCTGGCCAATTCAATCCTGGTCAAAAAGTCGAGCGTGCCTGGCGAATGTGTCAAGACTATACCGACTTAAACAAGGCTTGCCCCAAAGACAGCTTTCCTTTGCCAAGGATCGACCAGATGGTAGACGCACGGCAGGCCATGAGCTTCTCAGCTTCATGGACGCATACTCAGGATACAACCAAATATTTATGAGCCCTGCCGATCGCGAACATACGGCATTCATCACCGACAAAGGACTCTCCTGTTACAATGTCATGCCGTTCGTCCTGGAAAAACGCTGGGGCAACCTATCAGCGATTGGTCAACAAAATTTTTTCTGAACTCATCGGCACCTCGATGGAGGTCTATGTGGATGACATGCTGGTCAAGAGTAAGACTGCCGATTCTCACCTCCACAACCTCTCCCTCTCCCTCATGTTCAGCGTCCTCAAGAAGTACAACATGCGGCTCAACCCTAGTAAATGCGCCTTCGGTGTCTCTTCGGGCAAATTCCTTGGCTTCATCATCAGCCAACGGGGCATCGAAGCCAACCCTGAGAAAATCAAAGCTCTGCTCGACATGCAGATTCCGAAGACTAGAAGGATATCCAAGAGCCTCACGGGGCGTGTCGCCGCTCTTGCTCGTTTTATATCGAAAGCTACCGATCGGTGTGCCCCTTTCTTTAAAGCCCTCAAGGGAGCAAACGGCAGATTGTTTGGACTGCCGAATGCGACCGCGCTTTCCAAGACCTCAAAACCTATATGGGCAGAGCACCCCTGTTATCCACCCCTCTTCTTGGCGAAGCTTTAATTCTCTACCTATCGGTATCGGTATCGGCATTGAGCTCCGTACTCATTCGCAAGCCGAACGGCACAGAGCTGCCAATCTTCTATACCAGCCATGCCTTGCAAGATGCTGAGCTTCGGTACCCTAAGCTGGAAAAGCTGGCTACGCCCTCGTCCTCTAGCACGCAAGCTTCGGCCGTATTTCCAAGCTCACAGGCATTACCGTTCTCACCAATCAGCCTCTGCGCCAATACTACAAAGACCGGAGACGTCAGGTCGGCTGGTGAAATGGGCAATTGAGCTCAGCGAATTCGACATCCACTATCACCCTCGACCTGCCGAAAAGGGACAAGCGGTAGCCGATTTCATTTCTGAAATGACTACATCTGAAGGACGCAACCTAGACGATGCCGACCCTCAATCGGCAACATCAGCTGCTCCCCCGACCGAAGGGAGCTTTAGTCCGTCGATTCCCGTCTGGACTCTCTATGTGGATGGTTCGTCCACGACAGGCAGGGGAGCGGAGCTGGTCTAGTACTAAAAGCCCCTGATCAGGACTACCATCGAGTACGCCATCCGATTCCAATTCCACACTTCCAACAATGAAGCCGAATATGAAGCTCTCTGGCAGGCCTTCGGCTCGCCAAGGGAATGGGCGCTCGACAGCTGAAAATATGCAGCGACTCACAACTTGTCGTTAATCAGGTGCGAACCGATTTCGAAGCCAAGGACACCTCCATGGCTGCCTACTGACACACGCTCGCCGATTGCTCCACCACTTTGCTGCGTATCAAGTTCAGCATATCCCAAGACCGAGAGAACAGCCATGCCGATGCGCTGTCACGCCTGGCATCAGCAATTGACGACAACGTAGGCCGCCACGTGCCGATCGAAATTCTTGATCGGCGCAGCACTCCTGAAACTGAGGTACATGCCGTTGGCAGGATCCAAGCTGGATGGATCCAATTCTCTCCTACCTCTCAAGTGGAACGCTACCGACCGATAAAGCCGAGGCCAAAACTCTCCGCCGCCATTCGGCACGATACTTAATCTTGAATCAGATTCTATATCGGCGTGGCCATTCTTTACCACTGCTTCGGTGCATGACTCCGCAGGCAAGGCAACTACGTCTTACGAGAGATTCACGAAGGAGCTTGTGGAGACCATGCTGCGCCCGGTCTCTGGCCTTCAAGACCATTCGGCAAGGTTATTATTGGCCGACCCTCCATACCGATGCCACCACACTAGTCCGAGAAATGTGATCAATGCCAACGTTTCGGCTCTCGTTCCAAAACTACCTGCCGAACCACTCACTCCGATTATTAGCCCATGGCCCTTCGCTCAATGGGGTTTAGATCTCATCAGCCTCATGCCCCAAGCAAAGGGACAGCTCAAGTACGCCATCGTCGCGTCGACTATTTTACCAAGTGGACCGAAGCCGAACCTCTGGCAACAATCACCGCAGCCAGGGTCGAACATTTCGTTTGGAAGAACATCATCTGCCGATTTCGGCCTCCGAACGCAATCATCACCGACAATGGAAAACAGTTCGACTCCTCTCAGTTCGGCATCTCTGCCACCGATTCGGTATCAACTTGTTTTTTAGCTCTCCAGCACATCCACAATCAAACGGCCAAGTTGAAGCCATCAACAAGATCATCAAGAAAACGCTAAAAAAGAAACTTGGAGCAGCTAAAGGAGCGTGGCCCGATCTCCTGCCCGGAAGCGATATGGACCATCAACACCTCCTCCACGACGGTCAACTGGCGAAACGCCATTTTCCCTTGCTTTCGGTCCAGAAGCCGTCGTTCCAGTCGAGATCAACGCATCCTCGTGCCGAACGACATCTTACAAGCCAGAGCAAAACGAAACCCTGCTCACGTTCGACCTGGACCTCATTGATGAACATCGTTCCCAGGCTAGCTTCGGAACGCTTCCTACAAACACAGGACCTCTCGCTACTACGATTCGCGCGTCGAGACGCCGATCGCTGAAGTGGGGGACTGGGTCTTACGCAAAGTCTCTCTCGCTACCAAGGACCCAAACGAAGGCACTCTTGGCCCTTCTTGGAAGGACCGTATGAGGTCGTTACCGTCTGCCGACCAGGAACTTACCGTTTGCGCGGTACCGATGGTCAACCCTCGGCCACCCTTGGAATATAGAGCATCTCAAATACTACTACAAGTAATCTCACCTTCGGTCCTCACTTTTGTACTCGGTTTATTTCAGCCCAAACCCTATTCAATACATACGGCTTCGCCCAAAAGAAACGGTATTATACTCTAAATATACTACCAACGGCATGCATGCATACACGAATATAGGGCTCGGCAATTTAAACCGAAACAAAGTCAAGATAAAATAGCCACAGAAGGGCAAACCGTTTTTAAAAAAAAATGCCGTTCGGCATGTTTCAACAATTTTGTTTTACAATAACAAAAAAAAAAAGGGGACAGGTTCTAAGTAGAGGTTGGATCGGCATCGGTTGGCTCGGCTTCGGCGATACCAAGCGCAGGCTGAGGACCGGTCGACTGCTCCGCAGTGGATACATGGACAGCCCTCGGCCCGGATGACCTTCCTCCTCGCCTGCTAGATTCGGTGTCATCGGCTTCCTCTGGATCGGCATCCTCGCCTTTGTAAGCCTCCACCATCTCTTCGGTTACGCCCTCTGGCAGCGGTGGCGGATCCCGAAGGAAGTTGAGGTTCAGCTTCTTGTCAGCATTATACCGTTTGAATCGGTAGACAAAGTCGTCACATTGCTCCATGACTTCTTTGTCCACCAGAAGCGTGAACTCTTCCGACGCTCGGTAGTCGCAACGGCCTTTACCTTCGCATCCTCTACCTCCTTCGCATACGACCGTTCGGCCGCGTCCATAGCCACCTCCACTGCCGCCTTGGCCTCCTGCGCAGCCACCGCCTCCGATTCGGCCGCCGCAAGCTTAGATGCCAACTCTGCAATTTTGGCAGCATTCTCCTCGGCGTGCCGATCAGCCTCCTGAAGCAACTTCCCCATATCGGCAACCTTCGAACGGCCCTCCTCGGATTTTTTCTGGTACCGTTCGGCAGCGTTTACGGCTCGCTTCGCGCAGAGCCACATTTCCATATCAGCCTGCAACACGAATGGAAACATTAATACATGCCGAATCATAAACACCTACAACTCTTAAAACACTTACGGCGGCCTGAAGCCGGAAGGCGTGCCCGGCCTGCTCACGCAATGTCTTCATCGGCAACTGCTCGATCTCTCGCAGCTCCATCTGCGCGCCATCGATCATGCAATTGATGAACGGCACTGCTTTCCGAGGGCAAGCTATGTTCACCGGCCCCTCCTCCCCCTCTTCCTCATCATCGGGAATCAGCATGATGTCCCTTCATTCGGCCCCCTTGGCCGCTTCGGCAACGGCGTCGCATCGAGGGCCCCCTCGATCATCCTCTTGCCCGTCACCTGAAGGTGGATCTCCCGAACTACCTCAGCTTCGGCCGCCCTCTTCTCCCGCCGCGATCGGCCAGCGTCTGGTCATCCGCCAAGACCCTTCAGTCGCTCCTGCAGCCTCTCTTCTTCGGCCTGGGAGGCTGAACCTTTTCTGCGTCGACGCCCCTTGCCCCTCCAGTCGGCGCCTAGTCGCCTCACTCATAGGCCTACCACCTGCCACCGTATTCAAACACGAGTTAAAGAGCAACGGTATTAAGGGGAAACGGAAGTCACATGCCTGCCGAACGGCATCACTTACTCTGTCTTTCCTCTTCTTCCTTTTCTTCCTTTACTCTTCGGTTGAATTCAGCCTTACCCACTCAGGCCTGCGGCAGATTCCGAAAATAGAGCAACTCCTTACAGAACCGATCTTCTTCGGCAATCTTTGTCCTCACCCTCTCGATTGCTTCAACCCTCTCTGATCGGTGCAAGGGGCCATTTCAAAGATCCTGAAACGCAAACAGTCAACGGTCAGCAAAAAAAAAAAAAAAAAAAAAAAAATGCCGAGCGCCATGTCCTATCCTACCGATAGTCTAGAAGGTCGTAGGAATCCTCCTCTCTACTATGACTCCGGTGCCGAATTCCCAGTCCCCAGAGACAATCACTCGACGCTTGCGCCACGTCTTTTGAGAGCTCGGCACCCCCACCACAAAGTGCCCACGCGCCCTGCCCGATGGGCAGTTCAGGCTGGACCCACCCCCCATTATCAGCACTCTTCGCCCTCGTTACACTATACAGCTGAGCAAACTGTTCGTAGCTCGGCTCCCCCTCGCCGGCCAAGCTGAACGCTGTGATCGTCCCGAGGCAGTGTAATCCAAAAGTTCGGATTATCCTCCCCGGTGCATAACCGATCGCAGCCAAATCTTCTGCACCGAATGTTTCAACGGAGCCGAAGGCCATGCTTAAACACGTCGGTGAAGAAGACTACGCCCTTGTCATTGTCGCTAAGCGACTCCAAGGGCCCGAATTCGCATCCCTACCGATTCCGGAATATGGAACTCTGACCGAATCTCGCGAGCTGAGCCTCAGTCATTGTGTTCGGCTCTAACTCATCTACGCCAAACAATGGTTCCTTGGGCTTCGCAATCGGAATCCGTTGCCTCCCCCTAACAACCGTTAACACCCCTTCCCCAGGGACGGCAACGGACACACCACCCTCATCAGCCTCACGACCCGAGGTCGAAGGCTCACCATCTCCAGGCTCTCTCGACGAAGTGCCCACAGCCTCGGTACCCACACTCGCATCAGACGAACTCCCCATGGACGATTCGTCCTCAAATGCCCTCGGACTACTCCTACGCTCGAATTCGGTATCTGACATCTACAAACAACATACGAGGGGAAACTAAGTGCCATGCTAGAATCAAAATCCTGTTCTATCTCCTAAACACTTATGTTCATGTTTGTTCATGCATGTTCATACTTGTTCATGCATTGTTCATGCAAAAACTTATCGAATTCAACATTTTGATTCGCATAAATTCAAAAACACGGCAGCATACCTTGTTTGTACGGTGGTTCAAAGTTGCCGGAAATCGCCTCCGCCTTGTTCACTCTCGCCGGAAATCGCCTACTCAGCCTTCACACGGTTGCCGGAAATCGCCTCTCACAAGCTCTCTTTGCTCTCGAAAATTCCAAGTATTCGAACCCTCATCTCCTCCTCACATTTATAGAGCCGATCTTGCATCGGGAAGTGAAACGACGCATCGGAATACGGAACGACGCAACCCTTCACAGCCATGCCGACACGTGTCACGCATGCATGGCGACGCGACCCTTCAGTTGAAACGCTTCACCTCCTTGGAGACGCTTCAACTTCCTCTAACATGGCAAATCTCGCCAACTCCGCATCCGAACGCAGGCGTACATTGGTCGATTTCTCAATCACCTCTCGTGCCGAACGGTAAGCGCACATTGGTCGAGTTTCTCAATCACCTCTCGTGCCGAACGGTAAGCGCACATTGGTCGAGTTTCCACTCACCTCTCGTGCCAAACGCAGGCGCACATTGGTCGATTTCTCAATCACCTCTCGTGCCGAACGGTAAGCGCACATTGGTCGAGTTTCTCAATCACCTCTCGTGCCGAACGGTAAGCGCACATTGGTCGAGTTTCCACTCACCTCTCGTGCCGAACGGCAGGCGCACATTGGTCGATTTCTCAATCACCTCTCGTGCCGAACGGCAGGCGCACATTGGTCGATTTCTCAATCACCTCTCGTGCCGAACGGTAAGCGCACATTGGTCGAGTTTCCACTCACCTCTCGTGCCGAACGGCAGCCGCACTTTGGTCGATTTCTCAATCACCTCTCGTGCCGAACGCAGGCGCACATTGGTCGAGTTTCCACTCACCTCTCGTGCCGAACGCAGGCGCACATTGGTCGATTTCTCAATCACCTCTCGTGCCGAACGGCAGGCGCACATTGGTCGATTTCTCAATCACCTCTCGTGCCGAACGGTAAGCGCACATTGGTCGAGTTTCCACTCACCTCTCGTGCCGAACGGCAGGCGCACATTGGTCGATTTCTCAATCACCTCTCGTGCCGAACGGTAAGCGCACATTGGTCGAGTTTCCACTCACCTCTCGTGCCGAACGGCAGGCGCACATTGGTCGATTTCTCAATCACCTCTCGTGCCGAACGGTAAGCGCACATTGGTCAGTTTTCACTCACCTCTCGTGCCGAACGACAGGCGCTTCAAAAACCCTGACCTACACTGGCCTCTATAATCATTCGGCAGATGATACGGTCTCTCTTTTCCAAGCTCCTTCGCTTGGCCACTTGGGGGACTACATACCTACATCGTCAACATTGGGACCATTGATTCGGGTCAGAATGCCGAAGACATATTCAAGTCCCCAACCGAGAAGCTTCTCAATCGGCAACTTGGGGGACTCCTGTTTGTACCATATTCTGACCCTCCACTCATACAACGACACGTGGATCAGAGAAGCTTGCCCAAGGCCTCGTACAATCGGCATCGGCTACCGATGGCATTATCTCAAGGCTGCGAACAGTCGCTCACAGGCCAACTCGTCTACAATCGGCTACCGATTGTGCAGACTGAGCCTCGAAGCCCCGCCTGAAAATATCTAAGGACTCGTGTCAACCTCATAGGCCTTCTCACGAGTCCCACATCGGAAATGAACACACAAGCATCCCAAATGCCCTCTATAAATACACTCATTCACCATCAACAAAGGGGTAAGACTTTTCAGCTTGACTTATATACTTCTATATGGTCAACAGCAAGAGCTCTTAGTAAACAAACTTACTTTGGCATCGGAGGGTCTTAGGCTGGTTCCACACCGGTTCCATAGACCTCACGAGCTTCGCTCATCTTTTATTCAGGATCAGCATCCGAGGACAGGAAGAATCTGCATCCAACACTCAATCGATCTCCTGATCGTCCACACCACTTGTAAGTTGCGCTCATCTCTATCCGTTCAAGTTTTAGCGCCAACAGAGTCAATGTCTGACATTGCCTCATTGTAGTTCGAAAGGTCCTTCGATATCCTTACAATCACTTAGGAGATTTAACTCTCATTTGTTGTCGTGAAGGAAACCACAATACCTTTTAGGCATTCTGCTAACCCTTCTTGAACTACGTGGAGTCTGGATTACAACAGGTTTGTGGATCTGGGATTACAGTTAGTTCAATATTGATTTCTAGCTCATTGGACAATTCCTTGAGTTCTATCTCATGTCCCCCTTTTCCCATCAAGAGTGGTGAAGGTGAAGGTGGTGGCGGAGGAGGAAGAGGAGGAAGAGAAAGAGGACGATGTGGTGGTGGCTGTGGCAGTGATGGTGGAGTTGGATGTGGAGGTGGAGATGGTGTCATTTTTAAAAATTAATGATCCTATTTTGAGAATTAAAAAAATTCATTAAAAACTCACTCTCGCTTCTTTTGAAAGCAGCTTTGAAAAGTAACTCAAAGCCTGCTTTTAAAAGTTGCTGTCAAAAAATACTTGGCTCCTCACATATAAGAAATTATTTTTCTTGGTTGACAAATCAAAACCTCACATGTATGTGGAAAATTTTAATTTTGTTGTGATTTAATGAATTCTTTGTTATATGTGTTGTCTAACGTGTGTAAGATAAGTCTAAAAAGTATTTCAGATTCTTCCTATACAAGTATATGTGCATGTACTATTCTTTGAAAATTTTGCATGCCTTGGAAATTTTGTTAGGAGTATATTCAAAACATTTAATTGGACTAATGACTAAACTTCGCGCGCTGTCGTGTTAGCTTAGCTGTATATTATTTAGGGTCAGTTTGAAATTGTTGTCACTTTTTTTTTTTAAAAGTTGCTTTTGTTGTGCTTTGAAAATAATGAGTTGTAAAGTAAAGCAGTTTCATGTTTGGTAAACAATATTTTTAAAGTATTGTTAGTACAAAAAGCAGTGTAAAAATCGTTTGGTAAATTTTAATATAAAATTGTTGTAAATGTGAATAATGACTAAAACAGACATGATATTGAAAGTGTTATGCACTAATCATGTGGTGGTAATGATAGTGGTGAAGGAGGTGGTGAAAGAGATAGAAGTGAATGTGTTTGTACAAGAGGTGTGGTGGTGATGAAGGTGGAGGCGGGGGTGGCGGTTGTGGAGGTAGATGTGGAGGTTGAGGAGGAGGAGGAGGTGGTGGTGGTGGTGGTGGAGATGGAGAAAAAGGTTGAGGCGAAGAAAGAGGATGTGGTGGCGGTGGAGGTGGAGGTGGAGGAAGTTGTGGTGGCGATGAAGGTGAAGGTGGTGGTGGAGGAGGAAGAGGACGATGTGGTGGTGGCTGTGGCAATGATGGTGGAGGTAGTGGAGTTGGATGTAGAGGTGGAGATGGTGTGTCATTTTTAAAAATTAATGATGCTATTTTGGGAATTAAAAAAATTCATTAAAAGCTTACCTTTGCTTCTTTTGAAAGCAGTTTTGAAAAGTAACTCAAAGCTTGCTTTTAAAAGTTGCTGCTCAGAAAGCTAATGCTTTTAAAATAATTAGGATATTTTATTTTTAAAATAATAAATAGGTTTTTGACGGAAAAAAAATAATCCTAAATAGGGCCTTAGTTTATGGCCTTAGCATATATATATATCGTCGATATTTTTTTTAGTTTTTTTTTATACAAAATTAGTTGGTTTAGTTTAATATTTGTAACTAAGTAATATCTTAGCCTTATTTAATTATTTTTAAATTATTATTTATTTAGTGAATAATTAGTATTTAAATATTTTAATTAATTTCATTTTTAAAAATTAATGATGCTATTTTGGGAATTAAACAAATTCATTAAAAGCTTACCTCTTCTTCTTTTAAAAGCAACTTTGAAAAGTAACTCAAAACTTGTTTTTAAAAGTTGCTGTCAGAAAGCTAATGGTTTTAAAATAATTAGGATATTTTATTTTTAAAATAATAAGTAGGTTTTTGATGGAAAAAAAATAATCCTAAATAGGGCCTTAGTTTATGGCCGTAGCATATATATATATATATATCGTCGAAATTTTTTTTAGTTTTTTTTATACAAAATTAGTTGGTTTAGTTTAATATTTGTAACTAAGTAATATCTTAGCCTTATTTAATTATTTTTAAATTATTATTTATTTAGTGTATAATTAGTATTTAAATATTTTAATTAATTTCAGTTTTAAAAATTAATGATGCTATTTTGGGAATCAAAATTTTTTATTAAAAGCTTATCTCTGCTTCTTTTGAAAGCAGCTTTGAAAAGTAACTCAAAGCTTACTTTTAAAAGTTGTTGTCAGAAATCTAATGCTTTTAAAGTAATTAGGATAATTTTATTTTCAAAATAATAAGTAGGTTTTTGACGGAAAAAAATTAATCCTAAATAGGGCCTTAGTTTATGGTCTTAGCATATATATATATCGTCGAGATTTTTTTTAGTTTTATTTTAATACAAAATTAGTTGGTTTAGTTTAATATTTGTAACTAAGTAATATCTGTTAAGCTCATAATTTCATACATATACATGCCCAATTTACTTACTTCTTTTGCTTAGTTTCCTATAATTCTGAGTTATTTGCCTCCCTTTGTGTGTTTTGTAGGCCAAAAGAGCAAGGGAGCATAATTCATGCAATAAAAGCATGTTAAGGCCTGATTTGGATGAAGAATAGCTTAAAGACAAACTCATTTTGACTACAGCCCCCTGCCAGTCCAGTTCCGTAGGTCATATTGCAAGCTTTGTTTCAGCAACCTACACAGCTCGGATGAGGCAGCATTCTTCATGAAAATTGTTCCAATGGGTGTGTATTATAACATATCCAAAATTCAGCCCCATTGGATAAATCTGGAGTCCGTCACCTAGCAAAAACAGAACCATACTCAGGATGGATTTTATCAGCGCGCAAAACGAGTTAGCATTTTGTTTCGGCCTTAACTTCTTCATCCGAGCTTGGATTGGGACAATACTTGTGTGGTTGGATCAGACACATTCTGAACTTCACAATGGACATCTTAAAGTCGTCATTTGCTTAAGAGAAGCCCAATTTGTAAGCCCTTGAAGTTGCTGGTCATGCTGACCTCAAGTTGAGCTATTGTTTCTGGTTGGAAGCTTGGTCATGGTGACATGAAGATGAGCTAGGGCTGCTGGTGGGATTTATTTGGTGAAGTGCATCAACCATTTCAGATTTTCTAATACAAGTGCATCAACCATTTCAGATTTTATAATACAAGTGTTGTATGCATTAGTCTTATTGAATTCAGATTTTCACTTCCCCTGGGCCTATAAATAGGGAAGTTCTCTAAGCTTGTAAACACACCCCAAGGGGGGGGAGCTCTCAAGCACTTCTCTAGAGCTCCCTTCCCTTCTCTCCATCAAATTCTCTTAGTTTCCCTTTGTAGTTCTTAATTGTTGTAATAAAATCATTCTACTAAATTTTCTTTGTACTAAATCTCCAAACATTTCTCTATTCTCTTCAAAAGTCTCCATGTTCTTGAAACACTTCTTAAACACATTTTCTTCCAAAAGTCTCCAAATCTCTCAAACACTTCTCCCTTCTCTAAAGTTCTCAAACACAATTCCCATTCATTCACCAAATTCTCTAAGTTCTCAAACACTTCCCAAACACCTTTCTCTTCTCCAAGTTCTCAAATACTTTCTTCTCCCTTCTCTAAAGCTCCCAAACACTTCTCAAACACTTTCTTCTCCCTCCTCAAAGTTCTCTTAGTTTCCTTAATGTTTTCTTAGTTCTAATTTATTTTTCTTGCAATGTACATTCTTTCTTCTTGTTTTGTTTCTTTTGTTTTCATTTTTGTTTTGTGTAGGAAAATTGAATTGGATCATTCAATCACCAATCCCTGTGGAATCGACCTCGCACTTACATACGCTAAACTACCAACGGCTCGTGCACTTGCGAGTATCACAAGTTGAGGATGCAACTGAATCCATTTTGGTGCAGCTGTATCTACGCAACAATATCTTAGCCTTATTTAATTATTTTTAAATTATTATTTATTTAGTGAATAATTAGTATTTAAATATTTTAATTAATTTCATAATGATAGTGGTGGAGGTGGTGGTGAAAGGGATAGATGTGAATGTGGTTGTACAAGAGGTGTGGTGGTGATGAAGGTGGAGGTGAGGATGGCGGTTGTGGAGGTAGAGGTGGAGGTTGAGGAGGAGGAGGAGGTGGTGGTGGAGGTGGAGATGGAGAAAAAGGTGGAGGCGGAGAAGGAGGATGTGGTGGCGGTGAAGGTGGAGGTGGAGGAAGTTGTGGTGGTGGTGAAGGTGAAGGTGGTGGCGGAGGAGGAAGAGGAGGAGAAAGAGGACGATGTGGTGGTGGCTGTGGCAGTGATGGTGGAGGCGGGGGTGGCGGTTGTGGAGGTAGATGTGGAGGTTGAGGAGGAGGAGGAGGTGGTGGTGGTGGTGGTGGAGATGGAGAAAAAGGTGGAGGCGAAGAAAGAGGATGTGGTGGCGGTGGAGGTGGAGGTGGAGGAAGTTGTGGTGGCGATGAAGGTGAAGGTGGTGGTGGAGGAGGAAGAGGACGATGTGGTGGTGGCTGTGGCAATGATGGTGGAGGTAGTGGAGTTGGATGTAGAGGTGGAGATGGTGTGTCATTTTTAAAAATTAATGATGCTATTTTGGGAATTAAAAAAATTAATTAAAAGCTTACCTTTGCTTCTTTTGAAAGCAGTTTGAAAAGTAACTCAAAGCTTGCTTTTAAAAGTTGCTGCCAGAAAGCTAATGCTTTTAAAATAATTAGGATATTTTATTTTTAAAATAATAAATAGGTTTTTGACGGAAAAAAAATAATCCTAAATAGGGCCTTAGTTTATGGCCTTAGCATATAAATATATCGTCGATATTTTTTTTAGTTTTTTTTTATACAAAATTAGTTGGTTTAGTTTAATATTTGTAACTAAGTAATATCTTAGCCTTATTTAATTATTTTTAAATTATTATTTATTTAGTGTATAATTAGTATTTAAATATTTTAATTAATTTCAGTTTTAAAAATTAATGATGCTATTTTGGGAATCAAAAAATTTTATTAAAAGCTTACCTCTGCTTCTTTTGAAAGCAGCTTTGAAAAGTAACTCAAAGCTTACTTTTAAAAGTTGTTGTCAGAAATCTAATGCTTTTAAAGTAATTAGGATATTTTATTTTCAAAATAATAAGTAGGTTTTTTACGGAAAAAAATAATCCTAAATAGGGCCTTAGTTTATGGTCTTAGCATATATATATATATCGTCGAGATTTTTTTATTTTATTTTAATACAAAATTAGTTGGTTTAGTTTAATATTTGTAACTAAGTAATATCTGTTAAGCTCATAATTTCATACATATACATGCCCAATTTACTTACTTCTTTTGCTTAGTTTCCTATAATTCTGAGTTATTTGCCTCCCTTTGTGTGTTTTGTAGGCCAAAAGAGCAAGGGAGCATAATTCATGCAATTCAAGCATGTTAAGGCCTAATTTGGATGAAGAATAGCTTAAAGACAAACTCATTTTGACTACAGCCCCCTGCCAGTCCAGTTCCGTAGGTCACATTGCAAGCTTTGTTTCAGCAACCTACACAGCTCGGATGAGGCAGCATTCTTCATGAAAGTTGTTCCAATGGGTGTGTACTATAACATATCCAAAATTCAGCCTCATTGGATAAATCTGGAGTCTGTCACCTAGCAAACACAGAACCATGCTCAGGATGGATTTTATCAGCGCGCAAAACAAGTTAGCATTTTGTTTCGGCCTTAACTTCTTCATCCGAGCTTGGATTTGGCCAATACTTGTGTGGTTGGATCAGACACATTCTGAACTTCACAATGGACATCTTAAAGTCGTCATTTGCTTAAGAGAAGCCCAATTTGTAAGCCCTTGAAGTTGCTGGTCATGCTGACCTCAAGATGAGCTATTGTTTCTGGTTGGAAGCTTGGTCATGGTGAGCTAGGCATGAGCTATTGGTTCTGGTTGGAAGCTTGGTCATGGTGACATGAAGATGAGCTAGGGCTGCTGGTGGGATTTATTTGGTGAAGTGCATCAACCATTTCAGATTTTCTAATACAAGTGCATCAACCATTTCAGATTTTATAATACAAGTGTTGTATGCATTAGTCTTATTGAATTCAGATTTTCACTTCCCCTGGGCCTATAAATAGGGAAGTTCTCTAAGCTTGTAAACACACCCCAAGGGGGGGAGCTCTCAAGCACTTCTCTAGAGCTCCCTTCCCTTCTCTCCATCAAATTCTCTTAGTTTCCCTTTGTAGTTCTTAATTGTTGTAATAAGATCATTCTACTAAATTTTCTTTGTACTAAATCTCCAAACATTTCTCTATTCTCTTCAAAAGTCTCCATGTTCTTGAAACACTTATTAAACACATTTTCTTCCAAAAGTCTCCAAATCTCTCAAACACTTCTCCCTTCTCTAAAGTTCTCAAACACAATTCCCATTCATTCACCAAATTCTCTAAGTTCTCAAACACTTCCCAAACACCTTTCTCTTCTCCAAGTTCTCAAATACTTTCTTCTCCCTTCTCTAAAGCTCCCAAACACTTCTCAAACACTTTCTTCTCCCTCCTCAAAGTTCTCTTAGTTTCCTTAATGTTTTCTTAGTTCTAATTTATTTTTCTTGTAATGTACATTCTTTCTTCTTGTTTTGTTTCTTTTGTTTTCATTTTTGTTTTGTGTAGGAAAATTGAATTGGATCATTCAATCACCAATCCCTGTGGAATCGACCTCGCACTTACATACGCTAAACTACCAACGGCTCGTGCACTTGCGAGTATCACAAGTTGAGGATGCAACTGAATCCATTTTGGTGCAGATGTATCTACGCAACAATATCTTAGCCTTATTTAATTATTTTTAAATTATTATTTATTTAGTGAATAATTAGTATTTAAATATTTTAATTAATTTCATAATGATAGTGGTGGAGGTGGTGGTGAAAGGGATAGATGTGAATGTGGTTGTACAAGAGGTGTGGTGGTGATGAAGGTGGAGGTGAGGATGGCGGTTGTGGAGGTAGAGGTAGAGGTTGAGGAGGAGGAGGAGGTGGTGGTGGAGGTGGAGATGGAGAAAAAGGTGGAGGAGGAGAAGGAGGATGTGGTGGCGGTGAAGGTGGAGGTGGAGGAAGTTGTGGTGGCGGTGAAGGTGAAGGTGGTGGCGGAGGAGGAAGAGGAGGAGAAAGAGGATGATGTGGTGGTGGCTGTGGCAGTGATGGTGGAGGTGGTAGAGTTGGATGTGGAGGTGGAGATGGTGTCATTTTTAAAAATTAATGATGCTATTTTGAGAATTAAAAAAATTCATTAAAATCTCATCTCTCGCTTCTTTGAAAGGCGTTGAAAAGTAACTCAAAGCCTGCTTTTAAAAGTTGCTGTCAAAAAATACTTGGCTCCTAACATATAAGAAATTATTTTTCTTGGTTGACAAATCAAAGCCTCAAATGTGTGTGGAAAATTTTAATTTTGTTGTGATTTAATGAATTCTTTTTTATATGTGTTGTCTAACGTGTGTAAGATAAGTCTAAAAAGTATTTCAGATTCTTCCTATACAAGTATATGTGCATGTACTATTCTTTGAAAATTTTTGCATGCCTTGGAAATTTTGTTAGGAGTATATTCAAAACATTTAATTGGACTAATGACTAAACTTCACGCGCTGTCGTGTTAGCTTAGCTGTATATTATTTAGGGTCAGTTTGAAATTGTTGTCACTTTTTTTTTTTTAAGTTGCTTTTGTTGTGCTTTGAAAATAATGAGTTGTAAAGTAAAGCAGTTTTATGTTTGGTAAACAATATTTTTAAAGTATTGTTAGTACAAAAAAAAGTGTAAAAACCGTTTGGTAAATTTTAATATAAAATTGTTGTAACTGTGAATAATGACTAAAATAGACATGATATTGAAAGTGTTATGCACTAATCATGTGGTGGTAATGATAATGGTGGAGGTGGTGGTGGTGGTGAAAGAGATATAAGTGAATGTGGTTGTACAAGAGGTGTGGTGGTGATGAAGGTGGAGGCGGGGATGGCGGTTGTGGAGGTAGAGGTGGAGGTTGAGGAGGAGGAGGAGGTGGTGGAGGTGGAGATGGAGAAAAAGGTGGAGGCGGAGAAGGAGGATGTGGTGGCGGTGGCGGTGGCGGTGGAGGTGGAGGAAGTTGTGGCGGCGATGAAGGTGAAGGTGGTGGCGCGAGGAGGAAGAGTACGATGTGGTGGTGGCTGTGGCAATGATGGTGGAGGTAGTGGAGTTGGATGTGGAGGTGGAGATGGTGTGTCATTTTTAAAAATTAATGATGCTATTTTGGGAATTAAAAAAATTCAATAAAAGCTTACCTCCGTTTCTTTTGAAAGCAGCTTTGAAAGTAACTCAAAGCTTGCTTTTAAAAGTTGCTGTCAGAAAGTTAATGCTTTTAAAATAATTATGATATTTTATTTTTAAAATAATAAATAGGTTTTTGACGGAAAAAAAAAATCCTAAATAGGGCCTTAGTTTATGGCCTTAGCATATATATATATATCGTCGATATTTTTTTAGTTTTTTTTTATACAAAATTAGTTAGTTTAGTTTAATATTTGTAACTAAGTAATATCTTAGCCTTATTTAATTATTTTTAAATTATTATTTATTTAGTGAATAATTAGTATTTAAATATTTTAATTAATTTCATAAATTACTTCATAAATAGTAATTGATTATATTTCATTATCACAAATTGTTTTTAATTTCTGAAATTATTTTAAAAATAGTTTCAATTATTTAAAAATCCTGAAAAATTATTTTAGTATTCTAAACCATAAAGCAAAGTCTCGAACCAAAAACCCTAGCTTTCGAACTTGTTCCAAACCTGTTCGCAAGCCTCAAACCGTAACACTAAACCTACTTTAGGTCACTGAGGACTCCAATTAGGTTTGGATACTCACGTAACTTGACCTAGAGCTTTACAATTAATGTTTTGATCTCAATTTGGAGTTCTTTTGACCTAACCAGACCTAATGTTGACCTTGTCGAAGAATTTTAGACGGGATAGAAATATCTCAGCAAATTTTTTTAGGGAGCTGATTTCCCCACTCCCATTTTCTCCACTTACACTCCCTTTTGCTTTTTAATACTTTTTAATTAATTTTGTTCTTTCTCTTTCCTATGCTATCCTTACCCTACATTAATTTCTTTTTAATCAGCTTTTTATGTGTCACGATAGATATTTCTCGACAAAATTTTTCGGGATTCTAACAACAAACCACTTGTTAAAATCTACCTCAATGCGCATCTAAACTATTTTAAAAATAATTTTTGAATTCCACCACAGAATTTAAAATAATTAAATACTATTTATTAAGTAATTTATGAAATTAATTAAAATATTTAATTATTAAGTATTCACTAAAAAAATAATAACTAAAAGCTAATTACTAATTAAAGTAATTAAATAATGCTAAGATATTACTTAATTGCAATCATTAAATAATTAGCTTTCCCGACGAAAATTTTGTCGAGACAAACATATCCCAACAAAAATTCGGGTCCTAAGTGCTCTATAGTAAGTTTAGGGCTAGGGTTCGAGGATTGCAAATGATTTTGGAACAAGTTCGGAAGCTAGGGTGTTTGTTTCGAGACTTGAATTTAGGGTTTGGAGGGTAAAATTTCTTTTTGGAATACTAAAATAATGTTGTAGGATTTTAAAATAATTTCGAAAGTCATAATTGTAGACAATTGGGCATATTTATGATTGCTTAACTCACCAGGATCAGACCCAACTCGCCAAAAGAAGTTCAGAGGAGTTCGTCGGCGACAATGGGGCGGATGGGCAGTGGGTTGGTGAGTTGCTGGGTGGGTGATGGGTTTGGTGCTACTGTTGGGTGGTGGTGGAGAGCAAAAGGGAGAGGGAGGAAGGTATTGAGAGAGACAGGGGAAATGGGTGGTCAATCACTCAGTGTGAGGTAGGAAGGAGGCTAGGCTGGGTTTTATTTATTTATTTTTCAATGAAATATTAGTTTATTATTATTTTAAGAAAATTTTATTAATTTTTATTTTTACATCAGCACAAAAATAGGTCCCTTATTTGCCACATCATCAATTTAACAGAAGAATAAAGGATCAAATTAACGGAGAGTGTAAATTGATCAAATCTTAAAACTTTTACGCTATGGTGAAAATTAATGAAATTGAAACCACGTGACCCATTTTGAGAATACCCCAGGAAATCTGCAAGGTCTGAAATGTCGTTAGTCCAAAAAATAACCATGTTACAATTCTTTCAAAAGAGCTCATAATCTGAAAGATTAGACAAAACTATTTATCCACCCCTAGTTCAAGTTACTTAATAAATTTTTCGAAATTATAAATTCAGCTACTGTTGTATCAAAACAAGAGTTCAAGTTACTATTTAATGCATATTTTCCAAACAAATGTTTCTGTTTTACTGAAAATGAAATTAGCCCACCTCAAACCCATGTCCAAATTCTTTCAAACAAGCCCACATCTTAATCTTCATATTCAAAAAACAAAGCCCACTTAGTTTCTAAGAAACATTCTCAGTCCAGTCGCACGAGTGCAAGTGTGACACACTACTCTCTTTCTCTGTATACCAACTTTTGAGTTGTACATACCGACCAAGCGCTAGCTCCGAAGAGTCTGTTTCGAGGTCCCTGTCCTCGAGTACCTTTTCTTTGCTTACTCAACCCTTCAACCCATCACACAGTCACAGACTCACAGACTCACAGACCCCTCTCTCTCTCTGTCTCTCTGTCTCTCTCTCTACCGACTCCAACTTTTCCATTTTCTCATAATTCAATTTCCTCTTTATTTTATGTTTCTCAGGTAAATATATTTGGTGGAGGATGAAAAAAAGATCAAAAGTTGGTGTTGAAAATGATGGGTTTGATAAGCAAATAGATTGGGAGCTGAGGCCTGGTGGAATGCTTGACCAAAAGAGAGACATTGGGGATGCCTCTTCTGGGCCTATGATCAAGATCAAGGTTTCTCATGGTTCTTATTACCATGATGTCATTGTCCATGCTCAATCCACATTTGGTACTCATCTTTTTAATTTCATTTACTTTCTGGGTTCCTCTTATTTTCTTTCTGATTTTCGTGGGTACATTCCTCATTTTCAAGTTGGGTTCTTTTTCCTTCATGGAAAATTTGACAATTGTCATTCAAGCCAATTTCATTATTTTATAATTAAAAGCTGTAAAAAATTTATGTATGGACAATGCTAGGTCTGGAGTTGTTGTTGGCCTAGATAAATAATCTGTGAAATTGTAGTTTTTCACCTAGTGTTTGTTAGCATTGTTGTCTGTTTCTTCTTTAATATTTCAATAGATGCCATGAATTATTAAAGGTTGCTTCTTGGGTTTTTCTCATATTTTATTTTTCATGATTTTCTTTGCTTCTTGCTTCAGAAACATATATTCTGCCACATTATTTATTTTTAAGGGTAGTACTTTGCTTCATCCTTTGGTGTGCTGGGCGGCTTGTCATTTTGAGTTTTATGTGGTGTGTAGACTGTATAACTTTTGGCTTATCATTCTGCATTTTGGAATTTATTCTTAGTTTTTGGTTAAATGCAAGGTGATTTGAAAAGAGTTCTTGCCCATGAGACTGGCTTGGAGCCAAAGGAGCAAAGGTTGTTGTTTAGAGGGAAGGAGAAGGAAGATAATGAATGTTTGCACATGGCAGGTGTAAAAGATATGTCTAAGATTATATTACTAGAAGACCCAGCTAGCAAAGAGAAGAAGCTTGAAGAGATGAAGAAAAATCAAGGTGTATTGAAAGCATATGAAGAGGTTGCCAAAGTTAGGGCAGAGGTTGACAAGCTCTCTCAAAAGGTTGGTATCTGCTGTTTGATTAAGTACTTTTCGTGCGGCATCCTATGAACTAATTGGCGCTGTTAATGGTTGTTAGATTGTTGATTTCGAGGCAACTCTGCTCAGTGGCACCAAGGTTTCAGATAAGGAAATTGGGGTCTTAACAGAGTTGCTCATGGTGGAGTTGCTTAAATTGGATGCAATTGCGGCTGATGGAGAAGCAAAAGTACAGAGGCGGGTCGAGGTTAGTGATACTTTCTTCCTTTCAAAACTTTACCATGATTCATAGGATTTCCATGTGTATGGGAACCTTATCCATATGTCCTGAACAATAGTGTTGCTTTAGGATAAATCATGCTTGCGATTTATGCTCTATAAAGTTAAACAAGAGCTATACTAGTGTCATACTGTCTCATCGAAGATTCATCGGTGATGTAGAACTAGAAAATGGAGTGTTTTTTGCAGAGACTGAAAACCTGATGTGAGTATAATTTGAAGCTCAAGTGTGTGCAAATTGAAACGAAATCTAGTTTTAGTTTGTTGATAATACTTGAGAAAAGGATGTGAGGGTCAGATTCTTCCATTTGAACGAAAGGATGGGTGGGGGCTGGTTCTTTTGCTCCCAGGGTCAGATTCATACCTAATTATTTCACATGTGCATAATTTGAGTGGTCATAGAAAGGAATCCTAGGACTTAAAACCACTACAAACAAAATGCTGTTGCTTTGCTGTACTGCAGCAAAATAGAGAAATTTCAACCCTGCAGACTGCAGTTGTGTGCAACTTTTATGCTTTTCAGTCCATCTGTGCCTTAGAAGTGCCTGCTTGAGATTTTCACTTGAAAAAAATTCGTCTGATTTACATATAGCAATGGAGAATCACAATGTTTATAAACTTTATTTTCGTGCACAGGTTCGTCGTGTGCAGAGCTTTGTCGACACACTCGACAAACTAAAGGCAAGAAACTCTAATCCATTCGGCAAGAAGAGCAGCAATGCAGTCTCAGTCACTACAAAATGGGAGAGGTTTGAGTTGGGGGTTGGAAGCCTAAATGCCCCAACCCCATTGCCATCTTCTACCAAAATAACTCAGGATTGGGAATTGTTTGACTAAGCTTATTATAATTATACTGGTTTTGTATAAATTTCGAAGGACATATATATATTACACACATATAATGTTGTCATAGGACCCAAACCCATTTGGTACAATTTTGCTTGTTGAAAGGGTGTTTTTGGTAGCAACTGAGGGAAGGGTCCTTGAACAAATTATATATCTGTAAATATGGTTTTACCATATATTGCATACTTCTGATGCTTGTGTGCAGGTTGAAAAGCAAATTTTTTTTAAAAGACTTTTCTTATTAAGAGGGACGATAATATACTAAATTTACGCACACAACATGGATGCTAGGACTCGAACCTAGGACCTTGCCTGTGAGAGTAATTACTTCAAACCTGGGTCTTTGCAAAAAGAAAAAAAGAACTTTTTTAATTTCGCCCTATCAAACTTCAATAATCAATAAACAATTGATACAATAAATAAATACTTTACCATTTAAAAAAAATTATAACTCGAGACCATCTTAAATCAACAAAATTCAGAGGATACAAATAACTAAAATAGTATAATATTATTATCGACAAATTATTCATATTTTGTAAAAATAGGAATTAAGTTGGTGGGCTAGTATCTGAAGATCATACTAAACAAAGACCGCCCCACTTTTAGCATATTTATTTGGGAATTTCATTAAAATACTCAAAATGGGGGCTAAAATTATAAAAATACCAAACACCCAAAACACTTTATAAACATACCCAAAACCCATCATTACACACACTCAAAACCCATTTATAAACACACCCAAAAAATATACAATTATTGATTGTGGAGTTGATTTTGGGTGTGTTTCTATGTTTAAATAGTATTTGGGTATTTTTATAAATACATGATAGGATTGGGTATTTTTATAAATATCTATAATTTTTTTTGGAGGAAGAAATGAGTGTGAGATGTAAATAGTATAAGTATGCTATTGAGTACAATTACATCAACTAATCCGTTGTAGTCTAGTTGGTCAGGATATTCGGCTCTCACCCGAAAGACCCGGGTTCAAGTCCCGGCAACGGAACTTATTTTTGCCATATACACAACACTTTTTTTTCTCCTGCATTTTAGGTTTCTTTCTCTCTCAACGCCAAACTTGAAACGTCTATCTCTTCTTCTCCATTGTCACATAAATTTTTTCTTCTCCACTTTTCTTTTTAGCTTCAGATTATATAAATCTTTTCTCTAACAAAATAACTCTTCATATCCATATTGACCTTATTTGTTCGTGGCTAGAAAACAGTATCCATAGCAAGGGAAAGAAGGAATAGTCAATTTTTGCTAAAGCTGTAGCCAAGAAACCTTGGTGGCTTCCAATTTTCATTACTTTTGAAGTTTTCTAACCGATGCTATGTTGCAAAATAATGAAAGGTATTGGGATTGTGGTGTCAATTTTCATATTTTAGATGGATTTTAAATGATCTGTCATCTTTCTAATAAAAAAAAGTACTATACCCGTTATAAGAGAGTTTCTCTCCCCAACAAGAGGACCTAAATGTTTTATTTATTGTTAGTCACACAAATTTAACTTATAACCATACATTTATCACACAAATTTTACATATCATATGTTTCACATTTATTGCATTTATAATTACTTCACCCACCATTTTCTACTTTTTTGTACTACCACATTGATTTGTAAGAGTTTACTCTAATCGAAATACATAAATTATTAATTGTATTGCCATCATATGATATGTTTCAAGCAAAAGTAGGTGCAAAGGTTATAAACAATGAAGATGTTAGAGGAAATCAAAATAAGCGAGTGTCTTATCAGAAATGGCTGTTATGGTTTGGGTCGACACAAATTTGACCACTATCAAGCCATCCCCAAACTTTCCACGCGAAATATCAAATTTTTATATTTCGGCTTGGGTTCCTTCTCCAACCATTGTATGCAGCCAGGCCAAATATCAATCGATGCAAAAACCCAGGCCAAATAGTAGTATGGATATTTGCTCATACAGAAAATAAGTGAAGTACAAGCACAAGTCACTTTCCAGCCCACATGATTGTGCAGACCATTGCCCAATTCACGTCATAGTTGAGGGCAACAAATTCAAGGACGAGTGTGTGGCATCTAATATTTCAGTTTGAACAACTTGTTCTTTTATTTTTTTTAATTCCAACCGAGGACTATGAGATCCAACGGTTATTACTGTTAGATTTGTTTTTAATATAGTTCATGTGGTACTCGTTATTACTTTCAAAGTCTTTGAAATAAAATGTTGTTATACTGTTTTTTATTTTTCAGTGAAATTATATGATGTTTTAGGTTAAAATATTCAAAAAATGAAATCACGGATGTTGAAATAAAAATAATGTCAAGAAAAATAAGCAACAAAAAAAGAGAAGGGATTAACCGTTTTTAAACAATTTAATGTAGTTGCAGACTCAAATAATGAGTATGCATGATTGAAGTTAAAAACAATTTGAGTTCGGTCCATAAATAAATAGTTGTATTTTGGAAGGTGAAATTTTGAATTAAGCCCTAACATGTTTAGTGATGGTCCAAGTACATCTAAATAGCTTTGCCTCTCAACTTTGTCAATTCTATTTTCTTTCTCTTTTCTCTTTCCCCCAACCAAGTCGACTCAGAAAAACACAATGTTCTTCCTCCGAGTCCACTCAGTGGACACCAATCACCCCCTCAGCCTCGAAGACGCCGAGTTCACCACTATCACAACTTCCAAGATCACCAGTGCTACTGAATCAAACCCTAACACCAGCCCCAAATTTAGCGAGCGAAGAGGCATAGCTCACCTGTTCCGAAGCATAGGCCACTCGTCGCTGCCAAACAGTCCTGCCTCTCGATCCACTCTCCTCTTCGTCATTGCTGTTCCCAACTACCTCTCCTTCGACGACTTCATCCGCTTCTGTGGGTCCCGAATCGACCATGTCCTCGAACTCGTCTTCATCAGGTACCGCTTCTAGATTTTCTTTGTTTACCGAGAAATTAAGAACTTTTGAATTGAGGAAATCTTCGGTTGGTTGCTTGATCAAAACCCTGAAATGGGTTTCTGACGAAATTGAGGAAATAGCAATTTTTTTTTCTTCTTTAAAAAAAAAAAAAAAAAGCGCGGGTAGGATTTTACTTCAATTGAGCCACTGAGTTGTGCCAGGCTTACATTGATAATTTTCATAAATATAATAAATCACATTTAAAAGATAAACTTGAGCTGACAATCTAAAAAAGCAATGATGTGAAGTAAAGGGAAAAAAAAAGGTCTATGTATCAGTTCAGTGAATACCTTTGTTTGAACTTCAAGTTTCATTTTATCTATGTTTTTGTTTCCTTAGTGATCAAACAAAGTCCAATTTAGTATTTGCTTAATTGGATTAGGAACGATGGGATGGAAGATCGGTACAGTGTTTTAGTTGAGCTGAAGAATCAGATGACCGCCGACGGATTTTATCACACTTTAAATGGGAAGAAGTATTCGCCAGGAGAGGTAGTGAGTTTTTCTTATTATCGTTTATATTCATGTATGATGTATATTGTACATCTTATGTGTGCGATTTTCTTTGTTTGTTTGGTTTTTTTTTTTTTCAGGCTGAGGTGTGCCACATTCTGTTTCTGCTTTCTGTGGACTACACAGATTCAGATGAAATAGCTGGGACTCCTCCAGAAGGATGTACTGAATTACCTACTTGCCCAGTTTGCCTTGGTGAGTCACAATTTTGTTTGGTGGGATGGGGGTTCTTCTGTTTATTTTTTTCAGAGATTTGATATTCTTGTGCCCAGTATTTATATGATTTTGGTTTAACTTTTGTTTCAATGTCAGAGAGATTGGATGCAGACACTAGTGGAATAGCAAGTACACTTTGTGATCATTCATTTCAATGTCCATGCATTTCAAAATGGACTTATTTATCTTGTCAGGTGAGTTGGTTTTCTGTTCCAAAATTTTGTCTTATGTGCTTAAGTTTATTAGAGATCTTGGTTGAGAGCATTGTTGACCGCCCTACTGATATCAATTGCTACTTGCAGGTACTGAGGGACTCAAAATCCATTAAACTGGACTGACCACTGATGGGTTCAGTAGTTAGAAAAAATAAATAAATTTCTTTTGTACATTATAATGAAATATTTCTATGGAACGATTGTGGTCTTAATTGGGTTTATCAATTTCAGCTTGAGTTTCCCTTGAGTTGGCATTGAGCCCTTTGTAACTCTGATATGTATTAGGACTCAAGCAAAGTTTGAGAGTCCATCTATATAGAAGAAAGTTGCTGATTTAATATTTGTGTGCCACTAGGTTTGCCGATTTTGTCAGCAGCAGGATGAAAAGCCAGCTTGCTCTGTATGTGGAATATCTGTGAATCCCTGGGTTTGTGTAATATGTGGTTTTGTAGGATGTGGAAGGTAAACATGATGCACTCTTTTTCTTCTTATATCTTTGGTTATTTCTGTCTCCAAAGCAAGAAAACAATATAGCCTACGCATCATTTACTTGATGAGCTATGGCGTTGTCTTAATTAAATTTTTCCAGCACGGAAAATTATTGATATTATTTGTTCTTCAAAAAGATATACAGAAGGCCATGCTGTTAGGCACTGGAAGGATACACAACATTGCTATTCTCTTGAGTTGAACAGGCAGCAGATCTGGGATTACGTTGGTGATGCTTATGTTCACCGCCTGAACCAATCGAAAATTGATGGCAAATTAATAACTGATACGGATTCTCAATGTTTGTCAGTGGAAGGGGATTGTGACAGGTGTGAATGCAGTGACGATTCTGGAATTAGTGGAGCGATCTATAACAGCAAAGTTGAAACTGTATGTATTTATTTTAAGAATTTTTTTTTACTTTTACTCTAGCTTGCACTATCCATTATTTGATGTTTTCTTATTCACATAACTGATCTTTAGATGTTGTGCTACAACAGATTGTAGACGAAGTATAACCGACTTCTTGCAAGTCAGCTTGAGACTCAAAGACAAGTAGGTTGTCACCAAACCCACTTCTTCTTTGGTTTTTATATCCTCCATGATTTAAACTCCTTTTAGGGAAGCTGCATCACTGAGGTTAAGAGAGGAGAAGATGGTTGATCTGGAAGAACAGGTATTGATATTACGAGTTTCTGCATGTTAGCCACTATTTAGAGGTTGCTGGTTTCTGATCTGAACGAGTCTAAATGATGGTGGTGACAGATTAGAGATCTTACAGTCTACATCGAAGCCCAAAAAACACTTAATGACATGACGGATTCAGATGGCATCAAAGGGGGAACACTCTTGCCTGTACCTTCTTCAAAGCAATCTTCTCCTGCCAACTCTAGAAGACAAACAAAATCTGGCCGAAGACGGAACTAAAAGATGGGCACTCAACATGTCGTGTATAGTAATAATTGTGTGTCCAGTTGATTTTGGATCATGTAGCGATTTCAGCGAGTCTTAATCAACCAGTTGGCTAGGATACGGGTCCCTAGCAATTGTATCTTTTTCTTTTCTTCTAGTGAGTTCATTACATTGGAGATACTTCTTCCAACCTCCATAGTTCCTATAAATATTTGTACTAACATATCTTTGGTCAGTTGAACCACCATCAACCTGGCACAATACATCTACAGATTTCCTATACCTAAACAACATAATTATTTTAAATTATTTAAATTATTATAATTTATTGAGTACAAGTACGGATTTTGTGTCTAGTGTGTTACATCTATTAGATTAAAAAGCAGTTTCTTTTTTCTGTACTTCCACAGTTAATTTAGCTGATTTCTTATGTTAGATGTAAAATTGTGTCCCTTCTTCTTCTTCTTGCTTTTTCAGTAACCCTGAAATCACAAACTAGCCATCCAATTTCAGCAAACCATTCCATCCAAATCACAAACTAGCAATTAATCCTTGGAGTTAAGATTTATATTGATAAATCATTGTTTTAATAATCTACACAACAAGTTGCATAGTAAATCACATAAATCTAGCCAATTTGTGGGCGTTGGAGAGAAACTGGGTCTTTGTTTCTGTTCAATCAAAATTACTTCAGAGTTAGGGAAATAACGCGCCTTAGTTTTCATTCTCTTTATTTCCTATTTGGCTCTTTCCCTTCGTCGCTCTACATCTCTATGTCTCTCTCTTCTTCTCCATTCATTCATCTCCCCTCTACGTCTTACAATTTCCCACCAATAATTTTTACTTTTTTTAAAATAAAAAATAATGTTATATTTTAATCTATAGTATCGTACAATCTAGTTTCTTCTTCGTAATATTTTATTTTTATCACATAATAAATTTTTTCAATAAATATTGGTTATTTAGATGTTGAATCTATATATATAAAGCAAAAGACAGAGAATGGTGAAACATTCAAAATACCAGAAAATGCCATTGGTTAATGCAAACATTAAGAATTGAAATTATTAATTAAATGAGGATAATATGGTAAATTCACACTTTTCATATTAAAAAAAATAAAATTAAAAGAAAAATTAAATAATGGATCCTATTTTTATGGAACACAACTACCCATTATCTTTTTTAATTCTAAAATAAATTTAAACTTTATAAAATAAATAAAAAGCCTCTCGCATGCACGGAAGTACGTGTAGAGAGGCTAGTATAAGTTAAAGCTAAAACATAGCATAGCATATGAGAAACTCGAAGAAAATCCAAATTAGTAGAGAAAATATGGAAGATTTCTTTGTTCCAACAGACCATATAGAAGATATAGCTACTTTTTTTCCCCCTCTCATTTGCTTCAAGCCACAAATTAATTAGTAGAGAAGAGAAGATCGCAGGTGGATGATGAATGTAGAAGAAAGAGAGAGCAAAAAATGCAAAGGCTGCGATGGAACAAAAGAGTCTAGTGGGAAAGGGAAAGAACTAAATAAAAATAATTAATGAGATGAGAGAGAGAATGAATTCTTAATTAATATAATATCAGAATTTTAATCCCAATGTATAAATATTAATTGAAGAAAATTTATTGTTTTGAGAAATGAAAATACATCACAACCGTTAAAAGTTTATAGATCTAATGGCCTAAAACTTGTGTCAAAACTTGTGTAAAAAATATGATGCCATGGATCCGCAGTTGTGATATAATACGACGGCTCTTGGCGCTCGAGACCAAGCAACATATATAAGTAAGTTATAACACACGGCTAAATTATAGAAAGGAAACCAACAAGAATTAAATGGCTAACAACTTCGATAGCAAGTAAGAAACTTGCATTGCGGGTAAACCTAGAAATCCTATAGACTGATAGGGTATAGCGGGGCGGCTGTACTTAAAAAAATTTCAAATTATAGCATATTTCATAAGTATACCCACACGGCTATACAATTAATTAAAAACATTTAAAAACATCGGAGTATAGCCGCGGCAATACATTTTTTTTTTTTTTAAAGAATCCTCGTATAGCCAGTCGGCCATACTATTAAATTAAATTAAAAAGGACCCAATATTGGAGTATAGCCGCACGGCTATACTGTTAATTAAATTAAAAAGGGCCCCCTAGCCCGGCAGCCATACTATTAATTTTAATAAAAAAGGACCTAATATTGCCACACAGCTGTACTACTCGCCACGATAGACATGTGCCGGTGAACTTTCGTCAAGACAGAATTTAAAAAATAATAATAATAAAAACTTAGTATGTTTAGGTTAATTAATTTTGTTTTTAGTAATTGAATAATATCTTTGCCTTATTTAATTAGTTAAATTAGTAATTATATTTCAATTATTATTTCTTTATTGAATAATTAGTATTAAATATTTTAATTAACTTCATAAATTATATTACTCAATAAATAGTAATTAAAATATTATTTTTTTTTTAAATAAAATATTTAAATATTAATTATTCACTAAGTACATAATAACTAAAACATAACTACTAATTAAAGTAATTAAAAAAGAGAAATCCATATTATGCTACTTAAAGGGTTTAGCCGCACGGCTATACGCTTAAAACATTCTATTTTTACAAATTTATAAATAAACCCAATCCTAGACATGTATTTATAAAAAAAACTAAACATTATTTAAACATAGAAACACACCCAAAATCAACAATTGTATATTTTTTGGATGTGTTTATAAATGAGTTTTGAGTGTGTGTAATGATGGGTTTTGGGTGTGTTTATAAAGTGTTTTGGGTGCTGGGTTTTTTTTTATAATTTCAGCCTCCATTTTGGGTGTTTTAGTGAAACTCCATTCTATTTTTTGGTATAGCCGCGGCTATACTCTTTAGATATTATATTTTTGGAGCATAGCTGTTCGGCTAGACCTTTAAAATATTATATTTTTTAGATTTTTTAGTATAGCCGGTCGGCTATACCTCAAAATCCCATAGAAAACAACAACAGTAAGTTTCCGCTTCAACAATGAACAACGACTCATCGTCATTCTCCGCACTCGTATACCCAGAACTCAAAACCACCCACCAACTCAACTGCACCACCAACTTCCAAACCTGGAGAAGCAAGCTCGACTTCGTCCTCGCTGACAACAATGTCGCTTACGTCTTCCCGACCCAAAATCCCCAACCCCAACCCCAACCCCGACCCCCGACACCCCACCAGACGACGTCGTCTCCACCAGAAATGGCTGCGCGACGACTTCACGCGCGCCACATCATCCTCGGAGCGCTGCACAAGCACGTCCAGATGTCCTACAACCACCACGAGACCACCAAGTCCCTCAAGGACCCGCTCTCGGCCTTCTTCACCAGACCCTCCATGGCCAAGCGGATGGTCAAGCTCGGGCAGGACGTCGACCACAAGATGCACGAGGGCAAATCGGTAAATCGAGGACATCCTGGAGATGGGTTCGATGGCTTATGAGCTGGAATGCGAGGGGCTGAAGGTTCATCGGATAAATACTCTTCAATGTGCACAAGGCTTCGGCTCAGCGTGACTTCCATTCCAAGCCCAAGCCACTTCTTCAGCTTCCACAGCACTTCGGGCAAAATAAAACGCTGGAGCGAGGCTTCGGTGGCTCGGCCGAAGCCGAGGCGAAGCCGTTGTCTGGGAACCCGCGCGCAAGTCTGTGGGTCCTTCCCGAAAGTCAAGCCGCATATGTTGTCGAAAGTGAGCCGAAGCAACAAGTCTTAAAGATCAACAACATTGGCGGTTCCAGGATTCGAAAGTCGACTGGGCAAAACTTAGGCAATAAACTCGACGGTACGAGCGAATTTCATTAATAAACATAAAAAAGATACACAAAGTGAAGGGGGACGTAATGAGCCTTACCCTCAAATGTATCTTGTTGGCGCTAAAACTTGAAAGAGAGAGATGAGCGCAACTTACAAGTGGTGTGGATGATCAGGAGATTCGATTGAGTGTTGGATGAGATTCTTCCTGTCCTCGGATGCTGATCCTGAATAAAAGATGAGCGAAGCTCGTGAGGTCTATGGAACCGTGTGGAACCAGCCTAAGACCCTCCGATGCCAAAGTAAGTTTGTTTACTAAGAGCTCTTGCTGTTGACCATATAGAAGTATATAAGTCAAGCTGAAAAGTCTTACCCCTTTGTTGATGGTGAATGAGTGTATTTATAGAGGGCATTTGGGATGCTTGTGGTGTTCATTTCCGATGTGGGACTCGTGAGAAGGCCTATGAGGTTGACACGAGTCCTTAGATATTTCAGGCGGGGCTTCCAGGCTCAGTCTACAATCGGTAGCCGATTGTAGACGAGTTGGCCTGTAGCGACTGTTCGCAGCCTTGAGATAATGCCATCGGAGCCGATGCCGATTGTACGAGGCCTTGGGCAAGCTTCTCTGATCCACGTGTCGTTGTATGAGTGGAGGGTCAGATATGGTACACAGGAGTCCCCCAAGTTGCCGATTGAGAAGCTTCTCGGTTGGGGACTTGAATATGTCTTCGGCATTCTACCCAGGAATCAATGGTCCCAATGTTGACGATGTAGGTATGTAGTCCCCCAAGTGGCCAAGCGAAGGAGCTTGGAAAAGAGAGACCGTATCATCTGCCGAATGATTATAGAGGCCAGTGTAGGTCAGGGTTTTGAAGCGCCTGTCGTTCGGCACGAGAGGTGAGTGGAAACTGACCAATGTGCGCTTACCGTTCGGCACGAGAGGTGATTGAGAAATCGACCAATGTGCGCCTGCCGTTCGGCACGAGAGGTGAGTGGAAACTCGACCAATGTGCGCTTACCGTTCGGCACGAGAGGTGATTGAGAAATCGACCAATGTGCGCCTGCCGTTCGGCACGAGAGGTGAGTGGAAACTCGACCAATGTGCGCTTACCGTTCGGCACGAGAGGTGATTGAGAAATCGACCAATGTGCGCCTCCGTTCGGCACGAGAGGTGATTGAGAAATCGACCAATGTGCGCCTGCTGTTCGGCACGAGAGGTGAGTGGAAACTCGACCAATGTGCGCCTGCCGTTCGGCACGAGAGGTGATTGAGAAATCGACCAAAGTGCGGCTGCCGTTCGGCACGAGAGGTGAGTGGAAACTCGACCAATGTGCGCTTACCGTTCGGCACGAGAGGTGATTGAGAAATCGACCAATGTGCGCCTGCCGTTCGGCACGAGAGGTGATTGAGAAATCGACCAATGTGCGCCTGCCGTTCGGCACGAGAGGTGAGTGGAAACTCGACCAATGTGCGCTTACCGTTCGGCACGAGAGGTGATTGAGAAACTCGACCAATGTGCGCTACCGTTCGGCACGAGAGGTGATTGAGAAATCGACCAATGTACGCCTGCCGTTCGGATGAGAGTTGGCGAGATTTGCCATGTTAGAGGAAGTTGAAGCGTCTCCAAGGAGGTGAAGCGTTTCAACTGAAGGGTCGCGTCGCCATGCATGCGTGACACGTGTCGGCATGGCTGAAAGGTCGTGTCGTTCCGTATTCCGATGCGTCGTTTCACTTCCCGATGCAAGATCGGCTCTATAAATGTGAGGAGGAGACGAGGGTTCGAATACTTGGAATTTTCGAGAGCAAAGAGAGCTTGTGAGAGGCGATTTCCGGCAACCGTGTGAAGGCTGAGTAGGCGATTTCCGGCGAGAGTGAACAAGGCGGACGCGATTTCCGGCAACTTTGAACCACCGTACAAACAAGGTATGCTGCCGTGTTTTTGAATTTATGCGAATCAAAATGTTGAATTCGATAAGTTTTTGCATGAACAATGCATGAACAAGTATGAACATGCATGAACAAACATGAACATAAGTGTTTAGGAGATAGAACAGGATTTTGATTCTAGCATGGCACTTAGTTTCCCCTCGTATGTTGTTTGTAGATGTCAGATACCGAATCCGAGCGTAGGAGTAGTCCGAGGGCATTTGAGGACGAATCGTCCATGGGGAGTTCGTCTGATGCGAGTGTGGGTGCCGAGGCTGTGGGCACTTCGTCGAGAGAGCCTGGATATGGTGAGCCTTCGACCTCGGGTCGTGAGGCTGATGAGGGTGGTATGTCCGTTGCCGTCCCTGGGGAAGGGGTGTTAACGGTTGTTAGGGGGAGGCAACGGATTCCGATTGCGAAGCCCAAGGAACCATTGTTTGGCGTAGATGAGTTAGAGCCGAACACAATGACTGAGGCTCAGCGCGAAGATTCGGTCAGAGTTCCATATTCCGGAATCGGTAGGGATGCGAATTCGGGGCCCTTGGAGTCGCTTAGCGACAATGACAAGGGCGTAGTCTTCTTCACCGACGTGTTTAAGCATGGCCTTCGGCTACCGTTGAAACATTCGGTGCAGAAGATTTTGGCTGCGATCGGTTATGCACCGGGCAGTATAATCCGAACTTTTGGATTACACTGCCCGGGACGATCAGGCGTTCAGCTGGCCGGGCGAGGGGGAGCCGAGCTACGACAGTTTGCTCAGCTGTATAGTGTAACGAGGGCGAGAGTGCTGATAATGGGGGGTGGGTCCAGGTGCACTGCTCTCGGCAGGGGGCAGCGTGGGCACTTTGTGGTGGGGGTGCCGAGCTCTCAAAAGACGTGGCGCAAGCGTCGAGTGATTGTCTCTGGGGGACTGGGAATCGACACGGGAGTCATAGTAGAGAGGAGGATTCCTACGACCTTCCAGGACTGTCGGTAGGATAGGACATGCCGTTCGGCATTTTTTTTTTTTTTTTTTTTTGCTGACCGTTGACTGTTTGCGTTTCAGTATCTTTGAAACGGCCCCTTGCACCGATCAGAGAGGTTGAAGCAATCCGAGAGGGTGAGGACAAAGATTGCCGAAGAAGATCGGTTCTGTAAGGAGTTGCTCTATTTTCGGAATCTGTTCAAGGCAGGCCTGGTGGGTAAGGCTGAATTCGACCGAAGAGTAAAGGAAGAAAAGGAAGAAGAGGAAAGGCAGAGTAAGTGATGCCGTTCGGCAGGCATGTGACTTCCGTTTCCCCTTAATACCGTTGCTCTTTAACTCGTGTTTGAATACGGTGGCAGGTGGTAGGCCTATGAGTGAGGCGACTAGGCGCCGACTGGAGGGGCAAGGGGCGTCGACGCAGAAGAAGGTTCAGTCTCCAGGCCGAAGAAGAAGAAGGCTGCAGGAGCGACTGAAGGGTCTTCGGCGGATGACCGGGACGCTGGCTGATCGGCGGGAGAAGAGGCGGCCGAAGCTGAGGTAGTTCGGGAGATCCACCTTCAGGTGACGGGCAAGAGGATGATCGAGGGGGCCCTCGATGCGACGCCGTTGCCGAAGCGGCCAAGGGGGCCGAATGAAGGGACATCAGTGCTGATTCCGATGATGAGGAAGAGGGGGAGGAGGGGCCGGTGAACATAGCTTGCCCTCGGAAAGCAGTGCCGTTCATCAATTGCATGATCGATGGCGCGCAGATGGAGCTGCTCAGAGATCGAGCAGTTGCCGTTGAAGACATTGCGTGAGCAGGCCGGCACGCGCCTTCGGCTTCAGGCTGCCGTAAGTGTTTTAAGAGTTGTAGGTGTTTATGATTCGGCATGTATTAATGTTTCCATTCGTGTTGCAGGCTGATATGGAAATGTGGCTCTGCGCGAGAAGCGAGCCGTAACGCTCCGAACGGACCAGAAAAAATCCGAGGAAGGCCGTTCGAAGGTTGCCGATATGGGGAAGTTGCTTCAGGAGGCTGATCGGCACGCCGAGGAGAATGCTGCCAAATTGCAGAGTTGGCATCTAAGCTTGCGGCGGCCGAATCGGAGGCGGTGGCTGCGCAGGAGGCCAAGGCGGCAGTGGAGGTGGCTATGGACGCGGCCGAACGGTCGTATGCGAAGGAGGTAGAGGATGCGAAGGTAAAGGCCGTTGCGACTACCGAGCGTCGGAAGAGTTCACGCTTCTGGTGGACAAAGAAGTCATGGAGCAATGTGACGACTTTGTCTACCGATTCAAACGGTATAATGCTGACAAGAAGCTGAACCTCAACTTCCTTCGGGATCCGCCACCGCTGCCAGAGGGCGTAACCGAAGAGATGGTGGAGGCTTACAAAGGCGAGGATGCCGACCCAGAGGAAGCCGATGACACCGAATCTAGCAGCGAGGAGGAAGGTCATCCGGGGCCGAGGGCTGTCCATGTATCCACTGCGGAGCAGTCGACCGGTCCTCAGCCTGCGCTTGGTATCGCCGAAGCCGAACCTGCCCCTTTTTTTTTTGTTATTGTAAAACAAAATTGTTGAAACATGCCGAACGGCATTTTTTTTTTTAAAACGGTTTGCCCTTCTGTGGCTATTTTATCTTGACTTTGTTTCGGTTTAAATTGCCGAGCCCTATATTCGTGTATGTATGCATGCCGTTGGTAGTATATTTAGAGTATAATACCGTTTCTTTTGGGCGAAGCCGTATGTATTGAATAGGGTTTGGGCTGAAATAAACCGAGTACAAAAGTGAGGACCGAAGGTGAGATTACTTGTAGTAGTATTTGAGATGCTCTATATTCCAAGGGTGGCCGAGGGTCTGACCATCGGGACCGCGCAAACGGTAAGTTCCTGGTCGGAGACGGAACGACCTCATACGGTCCTTCCCAAGAAGGGCCAAGAGTGCCTTCGTTTGGGTCCTTGGTAGCGAGAGAGACTTTCCGTAAGACCCAGCCCCCCACTTCCAGCGATCGCGTCTCGACGCGCGAATCGTAGTAGCGAGAGGTCCTGTGTTTGTAGGAAGCGTTCCGAAGCTGAGCCTGGGAACGATGTTCATCAATGAGGTCCAGGTCGAACGTGAGCAGGGTTTCGTTTTGCTCTGGCTTGTAAGATGCCGTTCGGCACGAGGGTGCGTTGATCTCGACTGGAACGACGGCTCCGGTACCGAAAGCAAGGGAAAATGGCGTTTCGCCAGTTGACCGTCGGAGGAGGTGTTGATGGTCCATATCGCTTCCGGCAGGAGATCGGGCCACGCTCCTTTAGCTGCTCCAAGTTTCTTTTTTAGCGTTTTCTTGATGATCTTGTTGATGGCTTCAACTTGGCCGTTTGATTGTGGATGTGCTGGAGAGCTAAAAAACAAGTTGATACCGAATCGGTGGCAGAGATGCCGAACTGAGAGGAGTCGAATTGTTTTCCATTGTCAGTGATGATTGCGTTCGGAGGCCGAATCGGAAGATGATGTTCTTCCAAACGAAATGTTCGACCCTGGCTGCGGTGATTGTTTCCAGAGGTTCGGCTTCGGTCCACTTGGTAAAATAGTCGACGCGACGATGGCGTACTGAGCTGTCCCTTTGCTTGGGGCATGGGGCCGATGAGATCTAAACCCCATTGAGCGAAGGGCCATGGGCTAATAATCGGAGTGAGTGGTTCGGCAGGTAGTTTTGGAAGAGAGCCGAAACGTTGGCATTGATCACATTTCTGGACTAGTGTGGTGGCGTCGGTATGGAGGGTCGGCCAATATAGAATCTGATTCAAGATTAAGTATCGTGCCGAATGGCGGCGGAGAGTTTTGGCCTCGGCTTTATCGGTCGGTAGCGTTCCACTTGAGAGGTAGGAGAGAATTGGATCCATCCAGCTTGGATCCTGCCAACGGCATGTACCTCAGTTCAGGAGTGCCTGCGCCGATCAAGAATTTCGATCGGCACGTGGCGGCCTACGTTGTCGTCAATTGCTGATGCCAGGCGTGACAGCGCATCGGCATGGCTGTTCTCGGACTTGGGGATATGCTGAACTTGATACGCAGCAAAGTGGTGGAGCAATCGGCGAGCGTGTGTCAAGTAGGCAGCCATGGAGGTGTCCTTGGCTTCGAAATCGGTTCGCACCTGATTAACGACAAGTTGTGAGTCGCTGCATATTTTCAGCTGTCGAGCGCCCATTCCCTTGGCGAGCCGAAGGCCTGCCAGAGAGCTTCATATTCGGCTTCATTGTTGGAAGTGTGGAATTGGAATCGGATGGCGTACTCGATGGTAGTCTGATCAGGGGCTTTTAGTACTAGACCAGCTCCGCTTCCCTCGGTTGGACGAACCATCCACATAGAGAGTCCAGACGGGAATCGACGGACTAAAGCTCCCTTCGGTTGGGTGAGCAGCTGATGTTGCCGATTGAGGGTCGGCATCGTCTAGGTTGCGTCCTTCAGATGTAGTCATTTCAGAAATGAAATCGGCTACCGCTTGTCCCTTTTCGGCAGGTCGAGGGTGATAGTGGATGTCGAATTCGCTGAGCTCAATTGCCCATTTCACCAGCCGACCTACGACGTCTCCGGTCTTTGTAGTATCTGGCGTAGAGGCTGATTGGTGAGAACGGTAATGCCTTGAGCTTGGAAATACGGCCGAAGCTTGCGTGCTGAGAGGACGAGGGCGTAGCCAGCTTTTCCAGCTTGAGGGTACCGAAGCTCGGCATCTTGCAAGGCATGGCTGGTATAGAAGATTGGCAGCTCTTGCCGTTCGGCTTGCGAATGAGTACGGAGCTCAATGCCGATACCGATACCGATAGGTAGAGAATTAAAGCTTCGCCAGAAGAGGGGTGGATAACAGGGGTGCTCTGCCCATATAGGTTTTGAGGTCTTGGAAAGCGCGGTCGCATTCGGCAGTCCAAACAATCTGCCGTTTGCTCCCCTTGAGGGCTTTAAAGAAAGGGGCACACCGATCGGTAGCTTTCGATATAAAACGAGCAAGAGCGGCGACACGCCCCGTGAGGCTCTGGATATCCTTCTGAGTCTTCGGAATCTGCATGTCGAGCAGAGCTTTGATTTTCTCAGGGTTGGCTTCGATGCCCCGTTGGCTGATGATGAAGCCAAGGAATTTGCCCGAAGAGACACCGAAGGCGCATTTACTAGGGTTGAGCCGCATGTTGTACTTCTTGAGGACGCTGAACATGAGGGAGAGGTTGTGGAGGTGAGAATCGGCAGTCTTACTCTTGACCAGCATGTCATCCATATAGACCTCCATCGAGGTGCCGATGAGTTCAGAAAATTTTGTTGACCAATCGCTCGATAGGTTGCCCCAGCGTTTTTTCCAGGACGAACGGCATGACATTGTAACAGGTAGAGTCCTTTGTCGGTGATGAATGCCGTATGTTCGCGATCGGCAGGGCTCATAAATATTTGGTTGTATCCTGAGTATGCGTCCATGAAGCTGAGAAGCTCATGGCCTGCCGTGCGTCTACCATCTGGTCGATCCTTGGCAAAGGAAAGCTTTCTTTGGGGCAAGCCTTGTTTAAGTCGGTATAGTCTTGACACATTCGCCAGGCACGCTCGACTTTTTGACCAGGCATTGAATTGGCCAGCCAAATTGGGTAAGTGACTTCCTGGATGAAGCCGATCGTTCGCAGTTTTTTCACCTCGATTCTCATTGCCTCATACCGTTCGGCGTCATGGGCCCGCCGTTTCTGCCCTGATGGGTCTGAAAGTGGGGAAGATGCTGAGCTTGTGGCTGATGACGCTCGGGGCGATGCCAGGCATGTCGTCGTACGACCAAGCGAAGACTTCCGTGTTGGCGCGTAAGAAGGCAATGAATTCGGTACGCAGTGCCGGACTTAATGTGGTACCATTCGAACCCTCGGTCGGGTGCTGCTTCGGAAAGGGAGACCGATTCTAGGTCTTCAATGGGTTGTGCCTGCGGGGTGAGAGCCTCGTCTCGGGATCATCCGGTTTGTCCTTCCCCTGCCGTTCGGCATAGTAACGTCGGCAGCCACCGAATATGCCACGCGAGGCGCAGCTCTCGCCGATTCCTTTGTTGCTGATACGTAACACGTCCGTGCACTCAACTGATCCCCTCGCACTTGGCCTACGCCAGCGTGGGTGGGGAACTGAGGAGGAGCATGTGTGGTGACAGCATGGCTTTCATTTTTGTGAGCGCCGTCCTGCCGATGATGGCATTGTATGCCGTTGGGCAATCGACTACCAAAAAGTGGGTATAGATGATCGTTCGTCTGGGAATGGTACCAACCGCAAAGGAAGCAGAACACTGCCGATTGGTTCGATCACGTCACCAGAGAAGCTTAGAAGAGGGGTGATGTCTTTGTTCAGATGTTGTTGATCTATGCGAGGGCATTGGAAGCGTCGGCGAATAGGACATTGACCGAAACTGCCGGTGTCGATGAGGATTCGGCCTACGTCGAAGTCGGCGATGTCGGCTCGGATGATCATAGGATCCGAATGGGGGAAGATGATGCCTCGTTCCTCTTCTTCGGAAAAGGTGATAGGTCCCCCAACCGATTCGTCGGACTTTGTCGTTGCGTCCTCCTGCCACGCTGAGGATTTGGGGATGCCGAACGGCACGGACATAACCCTTCATGGATCGGCTGCTGGTTTCGGTGAGGGGAGCTCCTCCACTAATCATATTGATCTGCCGATTGGAGTGTTTATCCGATGAAGGTTTGGTTCCCAAATCCTGATCCAGCTTGCCGTCGTTTATGAGGCGTTCGACAATTCTCCGAAGGGCGATGCATGATTCTGTGTCATGGCCATTGTACTGATGATATCGGCAGAAGACTTCCATGTCCTTCTCGTTCTGCCGAGGGAGTTTGCGGTTGTTCGGCTTCGGTATCATTTCCCCTTCTGCGAGGAGGACATGCTCATAGCTGGGGTCGATTCCTCTTCGGATCTCGAAGGCGTTTCGCCTGCGGAGTCTTTGCCCTTTTTGTTAGCATCCTGCCGATCGTTGAAGTAGTCCTTTCGTTTATTTCGCAGCTCGGAAAAACGGGGCAGGGGGTGCCGAACGGTAGGGGCTTGGATTTGTTTTTCGATCCGCCGGGAATCGGTCATAGTGTTTTGTCGAAGGCTGATCGGTCGGCATCGATTTGTCTGGTAGTGCCGAAACCGATCCTTTGGAGTTGAAATGCTCGGCCTTGGCGTGGATAGCAGCCTGTTTCATCAGTTCGGAGTAAGTGGTCCAGTTGCCTCCTGTGGACCAAATATGGAACTGGGACGACCGAAGGCCACTTTTGAAGGCACCGAAGGCTGCTCTATCGTCGTCGTCTCTGGACATCGGGAATATTCATGGCTGAACCTAGCCGCATATTCCCTCAAAGGCTCATCGCCCCGCTGCGAACGGTATAGAGGTCATCGGCGGAATACAGCCGATCGGTCTGAATCATGAAATGGTCGAGGAAGGTTTGCTTCAACTGATTAAAAGAGTCAACCGTATTTGGTTCCATTCGGTAGAACCAATTCGAGAGCAGCTCCGAGTCAGGGTGGATGGGAATAGTAAACATTGGCCTTCGTTCTCGAGCCCTTTGCAACCCAAGGCCGATTGGAAGGTATGAATGTGAGTAACGGGATCTTCCACCCCTGAGTAGAACGATATTCGGAGTGCTTGAACCTCATTCTCGTGTCTGAATGTCCTGATTCAACTGGTGAATGGCCCTGGCTGCACCGTTCCCCACGTTGGTGTCCAGCCTGGTTCTTTCCTCCTCAATGCGATTCATCTTCTGCAAGAGGAGACGAATGGTTGGATCGGCAGAGGGAAGATCGTCTCTGAAGGTTTCCTTTGCTCGATTCCCCGTTCGTTGGCCAACGTGGCGGCCTCGCCTTCGTGGTCTGCCGTTCCAGGCTGGGACTTCTCTCGCAGCGTCCGTATGTCGATCATTACCCTGATTTGTTTGATGGCGCTCCTTTCAGTGTGCTGCCGATCGGCGGAGACCGTTGTCTCGGCTGAAGTTGGAACATAGTCTCATTCGTCCGTTTCTTCCAGACCGATCGCGCCGTACCGTTGGCGTATGGGGGATTTTGGTCCAAGGGCCTCCAGGCGGGGTCGTCGAGCTTCGCCCGGACCTGGATGGGTGAGGACTGTTGTTTTCTCCGCCGATCGTTGATCATTTCGCGGCAATCGGAATAAACTCCGGTATTCGGGATGGCGCTCCTTTGGAATGGGTACGAACGTCTTCGGGAGGCAGTTGGTTTGTCTGCAGCTTGCTGTTTCCCTTTGTCTTGGGCGGTAGGCTTTCGCACGCTTTTGAACGACTTCTCCTGCCAAAGCTGTGTGGTTCGCTCCTTACCGTTTTGCAGAAGTGGGGAGAGAGTGCGTTGGTCATGTAGTTGCCTTTGGGTGTCATCCAATTTAGAGGCAAGAATATTGTTATGCTCCTGCATCTTTGCCATATCCTCCTCTAGGGTTTCCATTCGAGCCTCCAAAGTGGTTGGCCGAGCAGGTGTCTGGAGCAAGGGAGCTAGACTTGGCTCGCTACCGTGGCCAAGAATAGGGCCATCGGCGGGGACGGCCGAAGATGGATTCATCTTTTGGTCTCAGTGTTTGGAGTTTTGAGATATGGGTTAATCGATAAGCGATTCCCACAAACGGCGCCAGTCTGTTGGCGCTAAAACTGAACAGATAGAGATGAGCGCAACTTACAAGTGGTGTGGACGATCAGGAGATCGATTGAGTGTTGGATGCAGATTCTTTCCTGTCCTCGGATGCTGATCCTGAATAAAAGATGAGCGAAGCTCGTGAGGTCTATGGAACCGAGTGTGGAACCAGCCTAAGACCCTCCGATGCCAAAGTAAGTTTGTTTACTAAGAGCTCTTGCTGTTGACCATATAGAAGTATATAAGTCAAGCTGAAAAGTCTTAGATATTTCAGGCGGGGCTTCGAGGCTCAGTCTATACAATCGGTAGCCGATTGTAGACGAGTTGGCCTGTGAGCGACTGTTCGCAGCCTTGAGATAATGCCATCGGTAGCCGATGCCGATTGTACGAGGCCTTGGGCAAGCTTCTCTGATCCACGTGTCGTTGTATGAGTGGAGGGTCAGATATGGTACAAACGGACTCATAGAAATGGCTTGGAGCCATGAAATCCGAAATGGATTCTACGTATACCAACAAAGTCTGGACTCTAGTGATCCTCCTCCTGGTATTGTACCAATAGGGAATAAATGGATTTTTAAGAGGAAGATAGGCTCATATGGGATAGTAGAAATCTACAAAGCAAGGCTAGTAGCAAAGTGCTACAAGCAAAGAGAATGGATTGACTATGAAGAAACCTTCTCTCCTGTCACTATGACAAAGTCTATTTGGATTTGGCTTGCAATAGCTGCATACCATGATTATGAGATTTGTCAAAATGGATGTGAAGACGGCTTTTCTGAATGGCCACCTTCAGGAAGAACTATATATAGATCAACTTGAAGGCTTCATTTCTGAAGTTGATAAGCATAAGGTATGCAAACCACATTTATCCATTTATGGGTTGATGCAAGGTTCTTGGAGTTGAAACATCCTATTTGATGAAGTTGTCAAATCGTTTGACTTCATACAAAACATGGATGACCAATGAGTGTACAAAAGGTCAGTGGGAGTTTAGTAGTATTCCTAGTGATGTATGTAGATAACATACTACTTATCGGAAACGATATAGGAATGATATCTTCAGTGAAGCTGTGACTCATTAAAATCATTCTTAACGAAAGATTTTAAAGAAGCATCTTACATACTTGAGATAAAGATTTATCTTGATAGATCTAAGAGAATGATTGGATCATCTCAATCCTTGTATGCTGATAAGATGCTAAGGAGATTTCATATGGAACAGTCTAAGAAAAGTTTACTTCCAGTATGACATGGACTTCACTTTTCTAAGAGAATGTGTCCAAAAACTCATTATGAGATACATTAGATGAGTAAAAATCTCTTATGCATATGCAATAGGGATTCTCATATATGTCATAGCATGTACAAGACATGATATCGATTATACGAGTATAACTAGAAGATATAAATCAAGCCCATGATTTGATCAATTGGGAGCAGTCAAGTATGTTCTTAAATACTTAAGAAGGACTAAGGACATGTTCCTCATCTGGGAGGAACATCAAGAGTAGCAAGTGGAAGCATTTACTGATTCGGATAATATATCTATTATCAATGATTGCAAATCCACCTAAGGGTACGTCTTCATTTTGAATGGACACGTAGTTGTTGGAGAACAACTAAAGTTGATTACATTGTCGCTTTAGAAGCTACAATAAAATCTGTTTTGATAAAAGGGTTCATTACCGAACTAAATGTGGTTCTAACCATAATGTCACAAGTACCTTTACTGTGTGATAACAATGGGGCGATAGCTCAAGCCAAGGAACCTAGGTCTCATCAGAGATCCAAACACATTGAAAAATGTTACCATTAGATGGGGCATCTGCAAACAATGTAACAGATCCACGCACTAAGCCTATGTCACAGTCACAACTGGATAGACATACAGAGATAATGGGTATGAGATACATGGCTATATGGCTCTAGTGCAAGTGGGAGATTGTTAGAAATGTGCTCTAAGAGCCAATACCTTTGATGTGATCTCCTTAGAATACATTTCATATATGATATATAAAGGGCAAACTTAATTTGTTATCTTTTACATCGTGTAAAGAAACAAATGTCCAGGGTATGCTAAATAAGAGATAAAGTAATCTAAAGAAGATTAGATTCGGAGACCTTTAATCTCTAACTGTAGCATCCCAAAATGTTCCTAATCATAGGTTATCAAATGGGCATTGATAAACCGTCAAGATTAGCACATATTATGTATGCTCAATTGGGAGGATGGTTAGTCTCAAACCATTTGTGTAGTTGACACTAAAACAAGTATGTGGGTGCTCATTAGTGAATGAGTACACTAACGCGATCAACCGTAGTTCTCGTATGGAGTATTTATCTATATGTCAAACGAGAACTCATAGTTGCAATAATGCAAATTAGTCCTTAGACCTGAGGCATCATGGTTGTCCTGTGATGCGTTATTGATCTTCGATAGCTCTTAAAGGCAAGCCGTAAAAGATTTGTCTTAAGTGTTGTTGGGATCTCTTAATTCATCATAGGGGCATGTGAATGTACAATAAGGAATCTCTACTTTTCGATAAAGAAGGAGAATGTTTCAAGATGTGATTCAGTAAATCTTTGGCCAAAGTATTTTGAGCTTAATTTAGAAAGTTGTTCTTAATCATGTTCTTTTGAATCACATGAGGTTGTAAATCATATTAGGGGTTTGACATAAACAATCTGTACCCCAATAATATGATTTGAAACATTGTATAAGAGAAGGACCGTATTGCATTGCAATTCCAACTGAATAGGTTCTTCATCTATTCTGGTTAGCTTGGGTAGCCTTGATATATTGCTAGATGTCACTCTTGGCTTGTGGAAGTCCTAGGATTGATTGTGATCGATCCAAATAAAGGAAGAATTAAAAAGGGGTTTTAATTCCAGTTGGTTAGAAAGAGTTCTAATATTTTCTCACTGCCTTGCTAATTAGAACCTAATGGATCGCACACCTTAAATGGTTAACTTTGAGTAATACAAATGAGAATGAGGAAATCAATTTGATTGATTTGATGTTGATGATTTACTATGTGTAAAAACGTATTTGGGACTCGGTAATAGTTAACGGGAAGCCCAAATGGTTGGGTATTAAGCCCAAGGGCTTAGGACACCTAAATATTATGGTTTAAGTGTCATAAGGCCCAATTTTGGAAGCCCAATGGGGTTTGGCCGAAAATAGTTAAGTGAATGTGTATGAGAATTGTTTCCATAAGCTCATTAACATACAAACACAATCCAACATCAACCAAATGGGTTTGGAAGATCAAAGAGAGATAAAAGAGAGTTTTCAAGAGTGAAACACTTTCATCTTTCAAAGTGGTTTAGATTGAAACCAATCTTGAGAATCTTGCACTAGCATCCAAGTATTCTCAAGATACTTCTTCTCATCTCAAGGTTCCATTGGTGTGGAGACTTAGAGGCCATATACTTTTGTGGCTCACATGGAGGAGAAAGATTAAGGAGCAAAGATCAAAGAAGAGATCAACAAAGAGGAAATCATCAAGAGAAGACCAAACACAAATTGGTTCATATAATTGCTTCAAGGGTAATTAGATCTTATCTTTTCTCTTGAATTTTCATTTATGAAAAACATATCAATGTTCATGGCTTAAGATACTTGGAAGAAGTTTTGTTTTTGAATTTAAACAACCACTATAGACTTCCGCTGCGATTAATTTGATTAAATGCTTGTTTAATATTCAAATGAACTTTGGAAAAATGTTTTGAAATTTCCTTCAATTGGTATCAGAGCCATGGGTCATGAACTTGATATGTTTTTGGGGTTTAGAGATGCATATATGGGTTGTGAATTCATTTAAAAGTATAATAGTTATACTTGATTTATTTTGATTTGATTGAATAAAATCAAATGGAGTGAAAGGGGTTGTTTGAGATTTTGAATTTCCGGATTTGTGTTTTGATGATTGATGCTCTCTTTGTGTTCATATATGTATATGAATATTAAAGCATAGTTGCATTAAAACTCCCATGATTTTAACTTCATGAAATATATGATATTAAGAGCATGAGATAGTTAAAATGGAATATGGATTTTTCCGGAAATAACATGAACATTCATATAAGTTCATATGCATGTTCTTGGTGTTCTTGATGTTCTTGTTATGGGATCTTTTTGATCCATAAGTTAGGTGGCTAATTTTGATGATTGTGTTTAGTGGAATTTTCCACCAAAATAGGTCAAAAGATGATGATGATGTTTTATTATAAAATTAAAAGTTTTTCAAAAATGTTTCCACTCAATAAACATTTACCCACCACACTAAAATTAATAAGATTACTTTGGTGAGTGTGTGGGACTATCTTGATGTAAATTATGGTGATTTGATATAAAATGCAAAAGTTGATCAATTTATTCATATCACTAATTATTTACCTACCACACTAAAATTATTTTTGATTACTTTGGTGAGTGTGGTTGGCCTACCTAGTCACATTCATGATTATTCACTTAGTTGAAAAATTATGATCACCACTTTGTATTATATAAATGCATGCCTTAACCCCACACCCTAGTGGATCAACTTTGGATCCATTATTAATTGTTGAATAGTTTTGGATATAGTTGCAATATATGATAAGTGTAACTATGCCTAAAAGGTTTCTACAATTACATTTACTATTGTAGTAAAATGTTTTCACTCCATGGTAAATTTATTTTATTTGAATATGGTTACCACTTGAATTAAACCCATATATATGTATGCAACCCAAGAGCATGTATTTACATTGCTAGTTTAATTGTTTAAAGCGTTTAAATAATTAAAGGATGGTTATGGACTTAGACCAAACAATTGAGCTATGTGATTAGCCGCTTATTGGATATGTATTCGATTTTGATTGGCTATGTAATAATGAAATGGCTTTCATGCCTAATTTATTTGGCTATGTAATAATGAAATGGCTTTCATGCCTAATTTATTTTTATGCGCGTAATTAGATCTTATATTTTCTCTTGAATTTTCATTTATGAAAAACATATCAATGTTCATGGCTTAAGATACTTGGAAGAAGTTTTGTTTTTGAATTTAAACAACCACTATAGACTTCCGCTGCGATTAATTTGATTAAATACATGTTTAATATTCAAATGAACTTTGGAAAAATGTTTTGAAATTCCTACACCACCTTCATTACCACCACACCTCTTGTACAACCACATTCACTTCTATCTCTTTCCCCACCACC
>CM031918.1:36379288-36482969 GCA_018703695.1 Prunus fruticosa
TTTAGTTGTTGTCTCGCTTTTAATTAAAAACCTAATAGCGCGAAACAAATCGCTATCTTCTACACTAAATGCACGGCCGCATATGTTATAAATAACAAGCGTTCATTCGTTGACGATTTTTTAAATTTATTTTGATGTCATTCAAATACGCAATGCACATGCTTCTCGAATTTTGACAATATGCTAGAATGATTGACTGAATAACTGTTTCAATGTGCATTATTCCTGCAATCAACCTTTTCATTTCTAATTCAACTTCAATGATGTTTCATGACCTTCAGCTGCTTCTCTACCTTCTGTGACAGTAAGATGTATCTGCAAGCAGGACGCATCACTGCACCACAATATCAGCCATATGACACCTGCCACTAACGTCAAATATGAAAAATAAAGAGAAAAATTGCAACAAGTTCCAAAATCAAGAATCACTCTTACCACAAGTCCTCGACTTCATATTGCATACTCTTTGGTTATTTCTCACTGAACTTTGTGTGTATAGCTCAATAGCATTGATGTGCCCATAGTTTTTTCCTACATATTCATCGTATTTCCCTTTTTTATGCCCACAAAGATTCGTTGAACTTAACCAAAAAACTGTTACAGGCTAGACTCTCAGGATTTAATTTTCCTACATTTTACTTTCAGTGAAGAAGGACAACTGCCTAATGCTTCTTTGATAAATCTGTTGCATTGAATGATTTGAAACTTATCAGAACACAAGTTACATTACTCTTTTTTAACTCAAATTTATGGACATTAGGGACATAGTTTGTGTTTCATTTCAAGTTGTTTGACGATGATCAACAGCTAGGTCCATGACATATTATCCCACTTCACAAGGTATAAAGCTTAAACCCACTCAATATAGGTACTTCTTTTTTTCCCTTTGTTTTTTTGGATGATTAATGACTTAAAAAGTAGGTTGCAGTGGCATATCAAGGCTTCATCGTGAGGTGTCATGTTTGTGCTATGATTTGACCTGTCTTATTGTGATATTACACCTATCAAATAGATTGATATTTCTGTGATAATAATGGCCATCAATATTTCAATAGATTTTTGGAACAGTGGCCATAATTGGATTTAATTTTGAAAGATGTTTGCTTTTACAACTTTCTTGTTAGGGATCTTAAGTGGATTGATACTGACACAGCTTTAGACTCAGGATATGAGTTAATAGCCCTTTGAAGTACCAAAGATGTTTCCTAAAAATAGGTTCATCTAAGGGTGCCCAGATGACGTGGAAAGCAAGTATTATATTGATGTTTTTCTTTAACAATTTTTGCTTCTTTCCAGTTAATGTTCATATTTAAACTATTTGTGACTCTCATGAGAATTTCCATAATGGAGCTGCTTTGCCTTTACAATCAGAGGTATATGCTTCTAATGGGGTTCAACTGACTCTGTAAAGAGTCAATTTATATGTAGTGGCCCCTCGCTTATTGCAGTGCGGGCTTTTCTTTTAATATTTAATGTCAATTTTTTGGTAGCTAATTTTTATGACAGAGACTGTCTTTTTCTAAAGACTGTTGAAGTGCATATGCTTAATAACTTCTGGACGCTCAGCTTGCAGTGATTCTAGAATTAGTTACTAAAAGTGCATAACTTTTCTCTTTTGTCTTGTGAAGTGCATTGTTTACATTGGCAAAATAATCAAAGGCAATAATTCTTTGTCGGAAAAGTTGTTGCAAGCTTTTCATTAGTCTCTGTAATGATAAAGGGTATCAGCTCAACTCTAAATCGATACACACTGAATGACTCACAAATGAGCAATTCTCATTTAGTAAAGATTTTTTGTTTTTGTTCTTTGCTCATTTTTGTGAGATCCATTTGGTGATGTGATATTTGGGTTGTGACAGTTACATCTTTTGTGTTTCCGTTGATATATAAGTGTCGTCTCCAACATGTATGGGCTTAGCCAAGTTGGTTGTGAGAGCAGGTCTGCCCTTTACTCTGATCTTAAGTTTTTCAATTTTTTTCTCGGACTGCTTTTACCTAATTAAGTAGAATATCGCTGATTAAAATCTTCTGCCAAATGACCCATTTAGGTCACAAAGCGAAAGCCAAACTTTGTGTTAGTGGGACTTGGTGATGGTCTATTTGACTGTTCACAAAGTGTGGATACCATTTCCTTCACTGAAATTCGCAATAGTTTAAAAACTATTGTCTTTCTTCTTTGACTTAAATTATTAAATTATCCTTAATGTTGACTTACTATAATCAATTAGCCGCAAGCCAAATTGTCAAACTTTACAATTTCTTGATTGTCGATTAAATTGTCATTGATTTTATTTAAAATAAAATTTTAATACTCATACAACACTTGGTCTACAAGTCAAATCAACTTTTTCCATCTCAATCAGGCCGCATTCATACAGCGATCAAAGAAACATACTGAACCACAAAAACAGCCATTTTATTATCAGCTGGTACGATTAAGAAACAGTGCACATATACCAACTTCTCACAAGGTACATTGATCAGTTGACTCTAAGGAATATAGTCCTGTTATCAAAGTACCACATCCTACCAAGAAGTTCATCGCACAATATTGGTCATAGATTGCCAACATCATCTGGTTGCGCGTCTAAAGCATATATCTTCTTTAACCCTACAAATATTTTTACAGCACTTTTAGCTTCACATATTCTGCACGCATTCCAAACTGAAGTGTCAAGAGGGTCTTCAATTTCCATCACCCAGTCCGGGTAGCAAAGCTGTAGTATGCCAGCTTGGATTTTTGGCCAGCTTCATAATGCAACTGCCTTTCTTACTCCGCTGATTCAAGTTCATACAAATTCTGAGAGGCAAAAAATGTTGAGGTAGTCCCAAGAGCTCTCACGAGGATGTTGCAAAATATTGTGAATTGTCATCAAAATTCCAAATTGTTGGCACTGAAGGCTTACGCCTTGAAGCTCAAGGGGTAATAGTAGGTTTCCGAAACCATTTGACAGCAAAGGGTTAATGCATCACTACTGAAATTACCGTCCAAAATAATACCGCTGTTGTGACAAATTTTCCACTGTGACCCTGTTCGGCTCCTTAGGATTGGATCGGAATCGGATTGTTCATAAGTCAATACCAAAGCAATAAGAGAAAGATTTCCTCTCAAATGCATGGCTGATTTGGGATACAAGTGAAATATAGCTCACTTTTTAGTTCTATGATTTCAGACTCAATTTGTCATTCAAAGATTTCTTCATTGGTGGTGTCCAAATGACAATATTCGTGTTCGGAATTCAATACAGGCTTGCCTGTAGTACTGGAAGCCACGTAACACTGTCCAAGGACAGATTCCAGTGGTGTAGGACATGACCCCACACGTATAATTAATAAATAGCAAAAGTTAGCATCCCAAACAAGAGGCTTCATTTAGCAAATGGCATTCCTTGGCACAACACAAGAAGGGGCTCAGAGGTTGAAGGAATTACTGCACTCAAGCAGGGTCTTTGCTTAAAACAGTCTCATGGCTTGCATTGTGTCCAGGAGAGATTGCTGCTGGGTGTCAATAATGCCAATAAAAGTTTTGGTGGTACCCAATTGATATGAGTTCCACCAAATACTCTCCTCCAAATAGGATTAAATGGGATTCAGCTACAGGACTCGGAGTGCGAAGTGCTGAAATTTCTTCTGCTGAAATGGCTGATTATATGGTGATGTGAAAATTGCCCAAGGCGTCGCTAACCCGTTGCCAAATCAGTTTCGATCGATTCGCACAAGGCAGATGCCGGTGTACTTCATCATTTCAAGGCTAAAGCCAATTCATGGAGATGATCATCTTCTGGTGAGCGAGAGATTGTAATAAAATAATGAACTGCAAATGGTATTAGGAAAATGAATTAATGATGTTACCGGCGACCGTGAGAAAGATGAAGACAACAATATTCAACGAACGATATACTAAAAACGGTCTTGTTCTATATAACCAGAGAGTTATAATACAATAAAAAGATATCTGGTTATAATTGGTGATGTAATATGAAATGAATACTTTTGACTACAAAATCGAAAGTGAGAATCCCAATATTTCAACTGATCGAAGTCTGGCACAGTTCATGTTTTTTTTGTTGCACTGATGCAGGGCTTCTTCTCCTGTGTAAATACCACGAATTTCCTGAACCCAAAGGCTATTTATCAGATTACCTTCCTTTCTTTTTTTGGTGTATCCACTTGATATAAGTTTTACCATATTTCCATTTATATATGTTATCTGGGAAATGGAAGAATGACAGCAGACGAATGATGGCGCTTTAACAATGTGACAAAGCTCTTTGTTGGTTTGATGAGAATTTACAAATGCTAATCCAATTTAATGCTTTTTGAGTTGTGATTTGAATATTGTTTGTCTCTTCTTTTGTCTATTCATGAATTCTTCCCTTAACTGCAAGTAGCTTGCAACTCAAGTGAATGGATTGTGTTCCAATCCCTCCCTCATAACATTATACACACACATATATATATATATATATATATATATATATGTATATGTGTGTATACATTAAGCAATGAACCTGACCTAAACTATACATTTAGCAACCTGTTTCAAAACTTAATTTGAAAGCTCACATTATATTGTACTATATAACTAAGTAAATTGTCTTACCTTAAGAAAGCATTCATATAAAACATAAATAAAGAAAGACTTAGTCCTAGCTCTATTATATGGAACTACACACAAAGTACTCAATGTGAACTTATGAGCATTTTATATAATATATAGGCTTATTTACTTAGTTGCGCCTGAAAACTAACCCTCCTTTTGCCCCAAAAAAATGGCCCACTTAAATTGATTATGGAAATTTTGTGTTCCACTACTTGCCATCTTCATTTATAACCTTTAATTTCGTTATCGTGCCTTTGTAAAAATAGATCAAATAAATCTGATCATTAAATTTACCAAGTTATGAATATAAGAATAATACTATTGTGTAAAAGCGAAACATATAACCGATGGGTTAGGGATTAGTGGGCCATTTTTAACTTTCGTGTAATGACAATTTGACGAACTTCCAAGGGCTAGGAAATAAGCCTAAATATATATGTAAAAGTAGCCAATACGGCAAAGAGCTTGCAATTGAGTGGTTAAAGATATTTATCTGTTGCATCAGGTTGAAGGTTTGATTTTCCCTCCCTTAATTAATAACACTATAAAAGAAAAATTTTACCATTCGTAACTCAAGCCGCGAGCATCTACCTGCGATCAGCCTTACCTTTAATCCCCCTCTTGATACTCACCAATACCTCCAAAAATACAAAACATTTACCATTTGAAATTCCCAAGCCATTAAAGCATTTATCCAATGGATCGAGTTCTGAATTCACTCCCCTTCCCCCCAGGACAAAACAATAAATATTGACCGTTTGTTGCCAAATTTACCATTTTCTTTTGAGTAAGCACATTGTGCTTGGCTATGACAACTTATGCACTTATTTTTCGCTAGCTATTACAAGTCACTTTATTTATGACTTTTATAATGTTAATTTTGAACATTGTAATCATATACTTTAATATAAATTTACACTTCTTTTTCTATGGAAATAACTCATAATACTTGTGGAACTTCTTTGTTTAGGACCTTTCCTTATTAAAGCGAGCTAATTAGACATATTTTAACTACAACACACTATCCTAATGCTAATAATTTTTACCCTATGACTCTTCTTTAGGAGCAATCTGTGGATCCACGAATTCCAGGGAGGGGCAATAATGATTTTGGGTCCTTGAAGGACTGAAAGATAACAAACATATTAATAATTACAAAATTAACTGAACACTTAGATAATTTTAGGGTTAATTAGCAATTGGAAAATAAATACAAAAATAAGAATAATAACAATTATTAGATAATAAAATACTTTAGATCAACAAATAATTGTGGCGCCAATCAAGTCTGAATTAAACAAACTAAATATTCAAATTGTGATGCTAGAAGACATTCAGCAATCTTCTTCTTCGTTCTTTGTAATAGAAATGCGCTCTTCTTCATAATTAGGAGCGCAAGCCTTCTGTATTAGCATTATTATAATTGTTAAATATTGATTAATAACAATTAAATAATTCAAGCAAAGAATGAAATCTTGTAAACTGCTGTTATTGAATAATTTAAACCAAAAACTCAATAAAGTTTCCGATTTTTAAACAAGTCTTCATTGTTAGAATAATCTATTCAATTAACATAAATCCAGGATGATGTTGAAAATGGAAAAAGGGTTGTTTTCTTCATTCTGTGGTGAAAACCACAGCTTCACAAGCCACACCTCACTCCCCAAGATAACTTCAGTGCCTCCAATCAACTCACCAATGGGCCTCATGTCACTTCAAGAGGCCTTAGTATTCACACTCCATGAGGTGCGCCTTGCAGCACCCCTGCCTTCAAATGTTAGAGCCCAGGTAGAATTCGAGACTTTCATGGTTTTTGATTGCTCCGTGCCTCCTTGGAGTCCGATGCAACAGTACACGCAGCCAGTGGGTCCGTCTGCTACACCATGGACTATTTTATTCCAAAAGACAATATAATCCAATCACCAAATGTTAAAAATATGCAACAAGTCTTTTTTAGTGCAACAGAAAAATAACAAAACGACTATAATAATTTTGTATTTAAGTATTATAATAATTTTTTATGTTTTTATATTTAAATAAAATACTAACTATTAAATTCACATAAATGTATTTTCTCCATAAGCTACATTAACTATAATCGTAATACTAACCCAAAACTCACCATTTCCACCTCAGCTCATACTTATGAAAATAACAAATAAAAAATTAAAATTTTCGAATAGCCAGAACCTCTCTTCCCCACCCTAAGCCCCCTCATCATTGTACCACCTTTATTACGTACCCCCACTCCTCCCAGCAATGAGGAGACTATGTGACAAGCTATTCCCAGGAAGGTCATTACCATCTCAAAGGGTGTGGAATCCCCCAATGCCCCCCCCCTCCACGTAATTTTTGTTTCAAATAGTTGTTTACAATTGCTGGCATTCCACTTCCTCATTTAACTTCTCATCTCAGCCTTTCCGATCTCAATGAACCCTGGGTCTACTTGGAAATGGATAGAGGTCTGCTATTGTCCTGCGGAAACTTCTTCCTGAGAAATAAAACCGCCAAATATCCTCAGCTTGTCCCTTTAAAAAGTACAAATCTTTAGCCCAGCCTGGACTTCTTCACATCTCTCTCATTTGCCCACCTCGTAGCCTTCTCCAGGCCCTCAATTTCTCTCTCTCCCTCTCAAGATTCCTCTGGATTCCCTAAGACACGCACCTATCTTTAATTTTAGCTGTAATTCTAAAATGAAATTCTTTAATATTTAAATTTTAGATTAAGTAGTGTTATTTTGAATTTGCATTGCATTTATTCGTTGCGGTTTTGTTTTATTATTACTTTTTATTTTAAAAAGCTTTACTTATGTAAAGACGAACTTGAATGAATTTTGCTAGTTCTGTTCTTTTTTGTTTTTTTTTGTTAAGCTTTTACTTATGTATAGATATGCATTTGACGGTGGCTTTTGTTTTTGGTTATTTTGTCAATTTTTGTTAAAGCTTTCACTTTATAGTACATTTGAGGGGTAAGGCTAGCTACATCTCCCTTGATTACGTGATATATATATTTATTATGAATTCCATTAACTCATCGAATTTAGTATGTAAGTTTTGCCCAACCCGGCTTTCATAACCCATACACCGCTCCATTGCTAAACTCATGGCCACCGCCCTTCACTCCTTTATGCCTCTCGCATAGTAACCCTCCCTCACCCTTTGGTTTTTAAGTCTTGATTACATAATGATTTAGAAATATTATCATCTAACAATAATTATACTCAAGGGATACATGATTATTCTCATATACCTAAGTTGGACCATCATTCTCAATCCTGAGAAGTAGACACATGTCATGAGGAGAAAAATTAAAGGTCTAAAAGAGAAGGTTGGAGAGAAGGTTGCTCAGCATCTTTACCTCACTGACATGTATCGTTGTCTGGTTTTTACTGCTCGTTTCCCATTTGTATTCCAATTATTCCAACAATATATTCATATATAGGTTGACTTTATGATAGAAAATTATTAATGACCTGCTCAATGGAATGCTTGCACCAATCCCGATGAAACTTGAAGAATCCCCCATGACTCTCCACTTTCTTTAATTTTCTGAAATAGTCCAAGAGATGAAACCTATATTGTGATACACGTTCTAAATTGCCAACAACTGGCTCTGTTTGGGTCATCGCTTGATTAGCTAAAATCCATTGGAGATGAGATGCAGCTTATGGAATGCCCAACAATATCATTATCATTACACATTAATTGTTATTATTAATGTAAATACAAATCTAAATTGGCAATTGTTTGTAGTGTAATTATATTTACTTTTCCAATTCTAACTAAATCCAATACGCTAAAATGAATAATTAGAACAAAAAATAACTGATTATCAATTCACTCATAAATAAGAGTATTACATATATAAGAACAACACATGAAAATAAGACTAAATTATCCGGTGCAATCAGTTGGCTTAAGGAACTACCTTTGCTTCCTTTTTGTCATATTCGACCAAGAAGTCCATCTTGAGACAAGTTCCCATAGATTGAAATACTTTTAGAGGAAGCAAAGCAAAGCAGATAGCCTTTATATGAAAGCTGACAAAGGGTGGGTATATTGCCCTCACATTTGCGTGCCTTCTAAATGTACATACGATGAGGGTGGGGGCTTTCTTCTAACTCTGTCAAATTCACTACTCTTGTAGCAAAGATTGAAGGAACATTAGGTACATTGATGCGTTCCTTACGGAATCGCTCTCAATTACTTCAGGTTTCCAATTTTGCGTAGAAATCGGATGGAAAGAAGGTCAAGCTGAGGTGCTGAGAATTGTACATAATGTTGCCTCTCCCTATTGAAGTTGAGGGTGGCAGCAAGTTCAGTGTCACCACACTTATTGCTTCCACGGTCAAGCAAGTACAATACTTTCCATGGTATAGGCCTTGGACATGGTAAGTGGACACGATGATATCTTGTCAGACCATTGGTACCAAAGTTCAACTTGCTTGTGGTTTTAGCTTGTGATCTTATTGAGACCAAGCGATGGGAAATTTCCCATCTATAGAAGCACCAATTGTGTAGAATTAGCATTCATTACCACTTTCACCCGCAATGATGCCAAAACTTTTCTCATCAAGAGGTTCGAATTATTATCATACAATCCCACCAGGGTTTTGGGGAATGTGACGCTTCTCCAAGAAGTGGTACGTCTGGTTAGAGTTTCCTGGGTCTTTACCTTGTGGGATTTATTACTATAAAATGACTTTAGACCTGGATGACCACTTGAGCAAGTTTCATTTAGGAGTACACACTGGTTTCCAAAGCACGCAATGTTTTGTAAGTTGAGGATCTTTCCTGGTTTAAAGCGTTTGTTGGTACAACTCAGGCAACTCCATTCTTCGGGTGTCCAGATTAAGATGACCATCTTGTGTCAGCCATGGCTTCCATGGAAAATTGGGTGTCCCAATTCAATGCTTCCATTACACCATCTCTGTTCCATGATGCAGAGTGGGTTCGACCTGGTTAAGGCCATCCCTGATAGTGAAATAAGCGTCTCCGTTAAATGGTTGAGTCTGATGGATCAATTTGCTCAAGGCGTTGGCCAAACGCGTTGGAGGGTGTCAAGAAGTGGGTTGTAGAAGGGGGATTTTGGTGATCACGTGAACTCAAGATCAACACTTAGCCACCTCTAGCTTTAGGCCAATAATAAATGCAGGCATACAAAAGAAGAAGATCAAGGTCGGTCGCTACATTGCAAACAAAAGGCATATAACAACGATAAAGCTGTCACGGCCAGAAATGATTGTGAATTTGTGATTAGGATAGTAAAATGATTATGGTGTGACATCAATATAACAAATAGCCTTAGATCATGGTTTCATGAGGTGGCATATTTGCTTTTCCAATCATATTCCTGATCCATTAATTACATGATTCTATGCGTCGCCCACCATTGACTTTGTTTCCCTTTGGCTTGGATATTGGAAGAACAACATACGATAATCCGACTTGCAACAGAGTATCAATTTCCATTTTTGTTCACCAATATATTTCATATGGCATGTTTATCAATGGGAGAAGTCATGAATCGGGAAACTATTTTGATAGATTTTTGCTTTTTGAACCCATCGCATTAATATATAAGTCAATGGCAAAACCAATTGCCTCACAAGGGGTGCACAAATTGAAGCTGCTATTGTAAATGGAAAATACATTTGGTTCTTTTTGTTTTGAAGATTATAAGGTGGTAGGTTTGGTATGACGATTAATCGAAAAGAAGGAAAGCAATATCTTAAAATCGATACGAGAAAAATTTGTAATACAAGGAGATAATTAGTCAATTATTTTTCTCCCTTCCTAGAATGCTAATGCAAATTTAAAAATTTTCCTCATGTTTAGCTTTTTTAAAATTCTAGAAATAGTGTTGTTTGATTTCTAATAGGGTGCAAAATAGTTGATCTTGCGAAAAACAAAAATAAAAAGTCGAACTCAATTACCAGCTTCTGCGAATCTAATTATTAATTCTCGCATCATTAATACATTGACAACTATGCTCTCTGATTTTGAAGCCAAAAATGGCAGCGAAAATATAAATAAGCTATTGAAGAAGCTCTCTTGAAAAAATTTCAAACTCAACCATACTCCCTAATTTGGAGAGTCATAAATGCTATAACTCTTTTTTGATTGGTCCACCTCAATTATTAAATAATAAATAGTTTGGATTAACTGCCTAGGCTTGGTATTTGCCGCTTGCCGCAAAATAATCACCTGCCAATTTTGCGATTAGCAGAACCAGCCTGCGACATAAGTTAGCTAGTCGCAAACTTTTTACTTAAAGTGCTGTGACTACAATATAATAACTTTATGAGTGTTTGGTATATTTTGTGTAGAAGTGCTACTAATGATTGCGGATGATTGATAAGGCAACATACCTTGAAATTTCTTTTTCATTTCTAGTAATTTGAAAATAGCCTAACAATTTAATTTTCACTTTCACTATATACTTCTTGTGATTAATATGTTTTCTAAACTTCACGCTAAAAAACATTTTTAATCATAAATAAATAAAGTATTACGTTAAAATCGTTAAATCATTGCAAGATTTAGGTGCTTTCAATAATAAATAGTACATAAAATATAACCATGTAATCGAAGGAGATTTCAGGCATCCTAGTTGCCTTCAATAGTAAAGTCATATTCTCCTTATTGCCTTCAATACACTTTTTTTTTACTTGCTAATGAGTCATGAATTGTTTACCACCACCGCTTTCTCATTCAAAGAAAAAATAGTACATACTCATCTTAAAATACAGTACAATTAAAAATATCGCATTTTTCCCTTCTATACATACTTCTTTAACTTGTAAAGATCAAATAATAAATAACTATCTAACATAGATATCGTCTCCCTTCTCCGTTTATTGGAAACTTTATTCTTAGGCAATAGCCTCCCTTTCATAACAATGTGAAAGTCCCAAATGCATTAAAATATTTTAAACTTTCTCTGTCCCTTAACCACCACTAAGTCAAACATCCAAGAGAATTCGCACGAAGCTTGAAAAACTCAACAATCTTGTCCTGGGCAACTCCCTGGATCCAGTCCAACACATTTGCCCCAGTTTCACCCTATTGCATAGGCAAAACCATATATACCATTAATTTTCTGCTCAATGAACTTGAACTCAAAGAAAAAGCATGTCCTTAAAATTACCACCTATCCACCGCTGTGATAGAGTAATCACCAAGTAGCGCAAGTGATCTTTCAACCAAGTCACTTTTTGTGAGATTGAAAGTCTTGCGTCGAAGAAAGTACTTTAGGCGCTTTCTTGCATTTCCGTTCCAGCTGTGCTGCATCCCTATATGACTTGATACTACATAAAGGGATAAGAAATGTCTAAGAAAGTTTTAACGTATCATGAATTCTAATAAAAAGCTTTTGTTTATGTAAACAAAAACAGCCAAAGAAGTAAGTCCCACCTTAATGATATAGAAGAATTGGTAGCGGATTTGTAAAACTAATGCTCAAAACCTGAAAAGATGACCAGCAGCTGACCTACAATACTACAAACTGCTTATCATAATTAAGATATGCATTTAATCATGCATCCAACCAAATTGTTTCAGCCATTCTGTGAAGAACACTTCAAGCCCGCAAAGGAAAAACAAAACAATTGACCATGTTACCACCAGCACACCTCCGAACGCTTTGGGCATAATAGTTGCCAACATATTGCCTCTGTCTACAGAACTCAGCATTAGCAAGTTCAAACTCACCACTTTCCAGCTTTATCAATGTCAATATTTGCCCCATCTGTCACTTCTCTCTGGTCAACAAAAGAGAATCAGGTTCCCATAACTGTCCTTTTACTTGTATCACCTTCACATTTCTAGAACTTCTGCATATTACTTTCTTTATATCCTCATCTCTTGTAAGAATATCTTCCAATTCGCATATATGAATAACCATGGCACATCCCAAAAGCTCAAAAAAATCATATCCTTTGCCCCAAATTTTAAACTTTATCATTACCACACCCCTAACGCCACCTCAATACTTTTTTGAAATATGCTTATAATTCTTTTTTTGGACATATCACTAAGTAAAGCACAATGATCATACCTTTGAACCCAACAACAACAACAACAATTGATGATAGAACCCTAAAAATTAAAAAGAGAAAGAGGGAAGAATGAAATTGGAGAGAAATAAACACAATATACCTCTTACTCAACTACTGGCTTCTTTGGAGTGAACTTCAATTGATCCAACAAAGAAAAAAAATGGGAGGAACAAATGGCAAGAGTAGCAGAAGAGTGCTATGTGGAAGGAAAAGAATTGCGCACAAGAGATAGGAGAACGTGAAATCATTTCTCCGTCGGGCATATTTTGTGATTCCTGCAGTCCCATTAAACCCTGCTGCTCTCATTATGAGCTTCACCACATAATCCTTAATTTGAAGCAAGTCTACCCAGCTGCCTTATTATCCGCTTTGCTCACGTTTTTTGAATTTCAAATAATAAGTGATTTTCCTCACATATGAATAATCGGGTTTGGGCTTCCCTAAAGTTCTGGGGAATCCTTATCACTCTAAAGAGTAGCTTGAGCAGAAATCCGGTATGACAGAAAGGTTTGAAATATTTATTAAAATTAGAGGGAGTTATCAGGAATCATTCTCCTCCATTTAGGAGCTCTGAGAGCAGCCCCATCTATAAGTGCATGGAGCATGGTTGGAGTTGCAATTCACAATCTCTGAAAATTTGTGTTGAGAAGGATGATCACTGGAGCCCATTTGGATGCCTCTTAGTCCAAAATACGATTTAGTAGATGCATAGTTTAATTGGAAAAATCTGTACCAATAAATTGCTGAAGATTTAGTGGGTAATGTTTGAATGGCATTTCATGAATATACAAGACCCCTGAATTGTTGTTGTGCGCTGAGACTTGGACATATTAGAAATAGCAACAATCCTACATATTGTATTACAAGTCTCATGGACATTAAATTTGTAAAGATGCTTGAACTTGAATTCCCAATTGATATAACCAAGCCCAAATGTAATAATAAATAAAAACACTTTAACCTATAATGATCAGCCCCATAGTTAAAGAATTAACTTATTGTGCAATAATGGCTACAATCCACTATTTTTTTTCTTTTTAAAATAGCATCTAGTTTTAGCCCATAGCCTAGCTGAAACTTTAACCCAACCTACCCTCTTTGTCTTTCCAGCTGAAATGACCATAGCACTGGCTGTAACGCTAACCAGAGAGAGCCAGAGAGCAGGACATCAACAGAAGCAGCAAGTGCACCTCTGTCCACGGCGCATAAGAGAAGTGGAGAGAGAGTGGTGACTTATTGGTTCATATTAGCACGCTGGTTGCTATTGTTGGAAGAACTGTGCCGGGTAAACTTTTCAATCATGCTTGAATTGTTGAGATTTAACATTGCATCTTCGTGCCTGAAATCTGCAATGACGCTTCTCAATCTTGTGCTTGTGATTTTGCAATATAGTCCACAAAGAACAACCCAAATGTTTGACCCTCAGCCGATTTCAGCACATCTTGCCCTCTCTTTATCTCGCTTAGCCTTCGTCTAGAAGATGCAGTTAGGGGAGAGCTCGAGTAAGCTTTCTCAGATAACGTTTGTGGCCTGATACATATTTTGAATTTTGCCTTTTGTCTTCCTTCATTCGACAATGTCTTTACCTTGATTCATGGCGTATGGGCTCTCTTGTAGGTTATCACCAACTTGGGACTTTGCATTTCTGTGCACAGTATCCAATCCATTAAAGATGGCTTTATCTTACCCTAATGACGGTCATCGAACTTTAGTAGATCTGTTTACCTTACTTCATATTTTTATGATGATAAAGTGCTTTTGTAATTTTGTTTTGTTCAAATTTAAGGTTGTTTAGTTCGTATAAGTGGAGTCAGCTTGCCTGCTTCTAATCTGTTTCCATCACTCCTTATTTCATTCTTTCCAATTTCATTTATCAATATACATCAGTTTATTTTCCGCTTAAACTGCTCGGTGTATGAGAACCGCCTATCAAATACTTAGTATCGTTGACATAGATGATTAGGCCTTTAGCTTACATCCAATAGACAGTGATCCTTCCTTATATCGAATTTGTGTTTGTTGATTTTTATAATTGGTGTGCTTAATAGGCTTGGGTTTGGGTAAGGTAATTTCGCTTGTTTGTTATTGCTTTTGTTGGTTTTTTGCTTCTGGTTCAGAGTAATAATTGGTAAACTTTGTGTTCTAGCTGATGGTGGAAAATATTATCGGTTCCCTGAGAGGGGTATTGTCATTAGGGGTTGACCACTCATTTTAGTTTCCTTATAATAACTATAATCGTGCTTTCAGGTATGTAGTCAATAGGTTTTGTTGGAGCTGCTTTGCATCTATAAGAGGACTTGTTGATCTGCATTTTGAAAAAATGTTTTACCACTCTAGGGACAGTGGAACTGCTTTTATAGCATACTTGTCAGTTTTTCATGCACTGGCATTAGTGTCAGTCTAGGTAATAGCATCCTCAATCTGCTCTTGTCTCTCTCAGTTAAAATTTAGCTAAAAACACTTTAAAGCTATTTTCAGGAGCCCTCCTAATAAAATTTCAACTCTAATCATAGTTCCTATATTTAAAGAGTCATAAATGCTTTTATAAATTTCGTTCGCTATTTTCTTGAAGAAAATATATACACAAATTAACAACAAAAACAGTTGGCATCAAAGTAAATGGGTTAACACTATTAAAACAATTTGAGTATTAAACTACAGGGAACCACTAGGAGTCCTTCTCTCCTCACATATTTAGGAGCTCCTAGTAGATCTCTCTATTTTAGGAAGGTGGATAGGGAGTATGGTTGGAGTTGTATTTTTCCAATTGCTCCCTAAAATCCGTCTAGGAGGTGGTTCAGGAGCCCATTGTGGATGCTTGAACTAGAACTCTAAATTTGCGTGATTGTACTCATTCCGATGATTGGGGTCTTCCATGTGGTCTAGTGGTTTTGTATGGGGTCTTGATTAAAAGGTTGGCATTTCATACTTCATCTCTTGTCAGGATTTGATGTGTTTTAATTTAACTTGTCATATTTGATAAAGTACTTCTCTTAAAGGATTGCTTTGAGTACTTACTGGATTTTGATTTTTTACTCACTATGAGTTATGTGATTATTTGTTGTATGAAAAAAAAAACGAGTTTTGTTTGGTTATTCACAAACGAGTAAAGAGTTTCTGCCGAAAAATGATTCTTGAAATCTATGTTATATTTCCATCGTCCTTCTTGCATGGGCCGCAGCAAAAAGATTTGATATCTGTTACGTGGAATTAGAATTAAATCACTTAATTTGATTACTTGTTAGTAGCGCCTGCTGCCAGCTAGCCATTCATTACTCTGTTAAAATCTCATATTACTTAATGGCTGAATTGTTAGCTTAATTGGAGCCTGCTGATTAGTGGAAGTCATTCTGGATCCAACATAAAAAATTAATATACTCTTACCTTCATTTTATACACCGTACAACACGAATATACAATAATCTTCTCCCCCATATCCCAGATTTTGTTTTTTTTGTTTTTCCAAACATGTAATCCAGTAACAAGCCCTAGGTCTACCCTCACCCTAGAACAAAGGAACAAGAAAGAAATGCATTAGCTTCTTCTTTCTTTCCCATTACCATGACATAGGTCCCTTTAAATCTTTTCTTATTTCCTCTTGGTTCTCAGCTTGATGTACTTCATTCCCCTGTGGTACAACCCAGACAACTTAGGGCCCGTCTTCTTCTCCTCCATGTATCCAGTGCCTAATTACCTGGAGAGTGAGTATCACCGGTATAGGCTGAGTATTTGTTTTTTACACTTAATGGGTACCATTAGGCATTCTGACAATTAAGATTTTCCAACTAAATTAATGTCTTATTTGCAGAGATGATTACTCAGAAAGTTGCAATGGTAATAGTACTCCCTTCATTTGAGTAGGCACTATGCAATGTTCTTCTTTTCCCTTCTAACTCTCTTGTTTCCTATTTTTCCCTTTCACAATTGGCAGGTGGAGTTTGTCACTGGCCATTTCACGTCATTTGCCTGGGAGAACACACGTTGCAAAAAACTTGAAAGAATCTACTGCAAATGGTCTACACTTGATGTATTTCTACTTAGATGAACTGAGTGCAGCTTAATTCCACGTCATCTAGTTTTTCCTTCTTAATTCTCTCTGTGCAAGGTATTCTCGACTCAGGTATTGTATGGATCTCTCTTCATAGGAAGCATTCTATGTCTTCCCTCAAGTCTGATTCTAATCTCTATGGCAGTGTCCCTTGAATTTTTCACTTACTATTCACTTACCTGTTCATCCTCCTGCTGTTCCATCCCATCTGCGCCCTTACCCAGGAAAGAGGTGACTATCCCTTCCATGTCTTGTTGATATAAAGAGAAATAGAGCGTTTATTTGCATCCTGCATTAATTCTCGTATATCGATATATTTTTAAACACCCTTTAATTTGTAGTCTATATATTGGCTGCTTAGAATTACAGGGATAGAGTCGGTGGCCTGGATATGGAAGTTTTCTTAATTCATATGAAGTAACTTGTTATTGATGGCACAGACCAGAGTTCACATATTGTTGTGGTTTGATTTATCTATGATGGAGTTTAAATTTCCTGGTGCCTAGGGATGGCCAGTACTTTATTCCAAATGGCAGACACAAATTCCAAGTTCACAGTGTGAACTTTCCTCCAATTCCAATTGAGCAGCCAGAAGACTCAAAGCCATTTGCCCCTGACTGTGGTTAATAGAAGTTTATGCTCTGAATTCTTGTCATACCACTTGGTGGTTGCATCTAGCTGTAACATCACTCTACTCAGCTCCATATCTCCCAAAGGCAATTTCATTCATAGAAATGCTGCTTTGTGAAACTTCTGTTGGCATTAAAAATTGCTTTCAATCCTTTATGTAGAGTAACACTAATCTTTTGTTACATCTTTGTTCAATTTAAATGAGTGTCTCTTCTGCAGTATATTCTCCAAATTAATCTTTATGAGCCTCCAAATCAGTTCCCTTCTCATTCTGCAGGGATTGAATTGATTTTGACGGGCTTCGGGGCCCTGTTTCCGTGGTGGGTGGATGCAGAAATAAATAAGGATGAATGACCTGAAGATCCTTAAGTGGACACACAATATACCTTACAGCAAAGGGGAGTCAACTTATCATGTTTCTCATCTAAAACGGTGTCCCTTGAAAGCAATAAGAGAGTTTGATTCTAGAAGTTGTATTCATTTTAGATTCCATCACACATAAACTATTGTAGTTTAATTCAAGCTCTATGGGGAAGGTGGACAACTCTAGCCGTGTAGGGGTGACTATATTTGTATGATCTCATTGTGAATCAGCTTAGCTTGGCGTTTGCACACCCTGGAAAAACAGTGCCTGGATCTATCACTTAAATGTAATTTTAGTCTTCAGAGTATTTCCTTGACTGTAAGTATTGTGAGTACTTGATAGAAGTAATGGACTTGTCTCATTTCTATTCTTTTTCTAATGAAATGAGTGATAATTAACAAAGGAAGAAAATCCCTTAGTGCAAATAACAATTATAGCCATATAAGACTAACCCAATAAACACACTAGGAGGCAGACCTACCAATAGATGATAATCCAAAGCAAACAATACAACAAACCTATAACAGCATTTAGCTCACAGTGTTCCACCTGCAACAAGAGAGGAGTTAGCAGGTGAGGTTCTCAACACCATAGACACAGTTGGACCCAACAGAATTGGCAATTACTAAAATCTGACAGTTTTGACTTGTACATACAAAGGGGCAATAAGTGTTTTAAAATACTTTATAATTCTATTTCCTTCCAAAGTAGAAACAAAGGCAGCAAACAGAAGTCTAATTGTGCCTATTCATTATATTATCTCCCTTGCAATCAAGAGTGCCATATATTACATTGTTTTATTTGCATACACAATCAAATGATTTCTGTAGAGTTTGTAACTGTTGATGCACTTATGGTACTTGGACTTTGTTCCCAGGACCACTTTCTGGCATCGTTGTGGATACAGGAAGGCTCTGGAGGCATTTCAGAGGCTTCAATTTCTCCTTCAAAGCATTTATGGGCTCTTCTTCATAGGAGGACGGTCATGAGGCTTCATTTGTATGCACCTCATAGCCACAATGATCATCTTCTTCACCATCTTCTCTTCTCCTCCTGTGGCGCCCTTCAATTTTTATGTCCTTTCCATCATTTGATTGGTCCAGTCCCATTGGAAAGTATATTTGGCTTGACTTCTCTAATGGTCGCATTAAATTCTTCCTCCTGCCAGTCATTCCATCAGAGCATTCTGAAACTATAGACATCAGCTTTGTATAAATACCTCCATTGTTTTCATAGAGTCTTGTGCTATGTAACCAGTCTCCCTTGCTGCTGTCAGGTACAATGCTATTATCAGCGGCAGTAGCCTTGCTTATCCTAAAATCAGACACCTTAGGAAGAAGTTCTTGCGTCAATAAGAGAATGCTTTATGAGGTTTGTATGTCAAAGTGTATAATTCCCATTCACCTCCTCTGTGCAGATATTTCAGTACCACGAGCCACTCCAAATAGTAATTTCAAAACACGTTCACAGATTCAAAAAGAATACAACTCCTGTCTCAGAAAAAATAAGTGTTTATCAAGAGATTCATTAAGCAACTAAAGTCGTATAATCGAGCACCTTCTGACCCTCATACACAGAAGTCGATTAGTCGGACTCTACGGTGACATGGCTAATCCTTCGAATGGTATAACTTCATTGATGAATCCCGCTCATCAGCTTTGCACTTACCCAACATCTTCACTGTAGTATCGAACTCTGTGATCAACCTTTGCCTCCTGTTACATAGTCATAGCCTCCTTTCACCCACTTTTTCCTTGAAGCCTTTGCCATCTTTTTATGTTTGAAGAAGTAATACTACTTGGCATAAGCTCTATTGTTTTGCAAAAAGTCTTCTACATTCCCCTATGCTTAGATAAGTGCCTCCTTCTCCATTTGTATATTATTAATGGCAGTGTACGAGGAAAGCCAAACACATATTATTGCGTGCAATATTCCTGTGTAGTTCACAAAAAAGTGGCTCTAATAATAGATACATTGAATTGATTGCTACAATTATTTTCCTTCGAAAGTACAACATTTTCATTAGTCAAGGGCCTTTTCCTGTCTTGTAAACCTTTTCATGTTTTAGTTCTTAGCTTGTTACTTTTTTAGCAAGATGGAGAAGCAAATATATGGGAGATAATATTGGAGTAAAGAAAGAGATGGGAATGGAAAAATGAAAGGAGAATGCAAAAACTAAAAAGAACTAAAAGAAAAGGGATTTGAAACTGCTTTTAATTAGTTTTCTATTGGTGGCGACATTCATTTAATTTCTCCTTCTCCATTTTGTCTCTATCTCTTTACCTTAAAAAACCAAATACATCGAATAGAAAAAAAAACAAGACGTTTTCATCTCCAGTTATCAACAGCTGAACCTAAAAATGCTAGACAGTAATGATTTCAACAGTCCACACATTACGTAGTAAGGGATTACACAGGTTAACGGTACCCAAGGTAGGGGGATATTCCTGTCGCACCTGTTGGTGAGCGCAAAGACTTACAAATGTATACTGATGTAAGACTTCGCGACCATAAATGGATAGAGCTAAGATCACCTTGTACAAATGTTCTGCATTGCAAAGAAAAAAAGATCCATATTTGCATAAAAAGAATCATAATACATATGCTATATATTAGAAATCACATGTCACAGTCTCCTTTCGACTACCAATTTATTTGTAGTGAAAACACCATAGACAGCCTCCCGTACCTAGTCCCATAAAAGCTCTTCGTATTCCTGTTTATCAGTACTCTAACATACTACATCTATAGTAATGGGCTGTACATCTATGAATGTGTACACAGATGGAAGCAAAAGCCGACATGTCCTTTCCATATACTAGACAGCGTGAAATGTCATTGAAAGGCAAAAATCTTCAATTGTAAGTTCCACATCCATTCACATTCTGATCTTTTATGGATTAACCAGGACAGAGAGCACGCCCAATACCACCTAGGCTGCACGAGGTGCAGTCAGTGTCGACTGCCCCTTACTGCCGCCCCATCCAGGGCCCAAATTTTTTTACTTTTTATAAGTGTTATATTATATATCAAAATGTATTTAATATTTTTGAGGGGAAAAAATATATGGTGTTTGCGTTCGGAAGAAGCGGCATCTCTTCCGCTCCTCAAGACCCTTTTGCGCTATCCGTTCCACTCCTCCAGTGTTAATCATTGAAATTTTTCTTCTTCTTGTCTTGTTCTTCCTCTTCTTCTCTTTCTCCATTCTATCTCACTCAAGCCTCTCCTATAGTTCCAGAGTTATGAATCCCTAAATTAATTTTTCTGTTCGAATATAGGGGAGATTCTAAAATCATGGGGGTTTCTTCTATTTATTCATTCAAATTCTTTGAATCACTAATATATGTACTATTCTGGGTTTTTTTCTTTTCAAATATAATCCTTGCTTTACTGTTGGAATTGTTCTTCTGAAAATAACATGGATGATTTCTTTTTTTCTTTTTTTCGATTTTTCTTGTAAGACTAATCAAATTAAATACACATTGTTTTCCATAATTCAGGAATAGGATATTGAAATGGATCTGAAATTCTGGAACAAAGGATCCTGATGAGAGTTTTAAAAATTCTTTGATATTGTCCTTGACTGGATTGAAATTCTTTGACTCACTGGTATCTATAGTTGGACATTTGTTTTCATTGTTTAGGAATATGAAAGACATTGCTCAAAAGTATAAAAATATCTTGGAATAAATACTTTCTAAAAAAACCAGGGCTTATTTGATAAAACAGTTGATAAACCAAAATAAAATACTGTATAAAAAAGTATATGAGTGCTTCAGCGTTTGTGATTAATGTGTAGGCACACTATAGAATTTCGCCATGGACTATCAAGGGAGAAATCGACAATGAAGGAATTAACCAAATATGAAGAATTAAAGTTAAATGGGTGGGTTCTACCGTTATTTGGTTCGAGGAACCTCCAGATTTTATTAAGTGATCTCTTCATTTGAGGAATGTAACATGTAATTTTTCTATACGGGATGATCTTAGGGGGACATATGGGGACTTCATCAGTGGTTAGGTTCCTGCCCCCGCTTTGCGGTTCAGCTGGTAAGACTCACTCAGTCATACAACCAAGCCTGTATATGTAGATAAACTCACCTAATCCCCAATGACATTGTCTTGATTTTTTGGTACCGTCACTTATTCCCTTATCAATCAATAATACTATTACTCTTTCTCAAAAAAAAAAAAAAAAAAAAACAGTTGTCAAATGAATAAATAAGGCCTGGTGGGTGGTGAAGAAAGATATTTAACAGTGCTGCATATTATTGACACCATCTGGTGGAGAGAGAACAAAGATGTCCATGCAGGTAGCATCATCGAATAAGTGAAAATCATTAACAGATGCATTTTAGTACCTTTTGGTTGTTGAAGGGCACTTGGTTTTACTCACTTTGTCGAGTGTGCAGTTCTCCTTATCCCTTCTACATAAGTTACATGCACCGTTAAACCATGAGAGCTCAAAGCCATGTGCAATTTCATTTATATATAGCTTCACAGGATAAGTACTGGTGCAGGTCATCTACAGATGTTGAAGGTGACGCCACAACCATTTTTGTTATTTTGCAGGACTCCCCCAAATCCAATGAACTTATGTTGCCAATCATGACATAAGAAGACATTCTTAAAGTACTGGACAAGAAGAATTGGCAGAATTGTTGATGCACTGGAAGCTGTATCAACAAGGCGCAGGAATAAGGCATTGGATTTGCACAGCTGATAAAAATTATAGACACTTCACGTATCGCTAGACTATACAGTCGGAGTTCTAGAATGATCTTTGTCGCTATTATAAAAAATAGATGAAAAAGGATCTCCATGAGCACAAGGTTGTAGGAGGTTAAAGAGTAAAGTGGGTTGCAGAAGTAGTCGTCTTTCTTCTGAAGTATTAGCATCCACAAGTCGGATTGTCCAGTCACTGTAATTGATCGCCTTTACGTAACACTTTCCCCAATAAACAAGCATATTACTGTAACATTTTCCTCACAATATAGCTCAAAAGTGTTGTAATTGTAGCAACTGTATTGAAGGTCTCCATTTAATTGAAATGGATACGTGATGTTGATATTGCCACAAAGGGCACAGAAGGAAGGAGGAACAAGGAGAAGGAGAAGGGCTATGTGTGCAGCAAATAGGAGACTTCCTCTAGACATAGTGGAGAGAATATTAGGAAGAAGGGAAGAGGCATTCAATCCAATAGGAATTTATCGAAATTAAGGAAGAGGCAATTAATTAGACAGCTTAGGTTCGTGTCTATGGGAAATAAGAAAGAAGTGACTTTCAGAAATGACCATTTGAAGGCAAGTTCACACTCACAAATACAAGAGAATAAAAGAGAGGCAAATAAGAATAGTGCTCTAAAACAATGCCCTTGTGCAGCACGAAATGAAGAAGAAAACGACTGGAATTTTATTTCTTCTCCTACAGCAGCAGCTCCTTTTCTTCCCTGCTCTCTGCCTCACTCTCTTCTTTTTCTCTCGTTTGCCTTGCTCTAGTCTCTAAACAGCTTAACAATAAAAATTTGCGTTTCTCAGAAGGATAAAAGCCACATGGCACATAATGAAAGTTCTGCCAATCAACTTTGCTTTCCCACTTTGTCAATACTCCATCCATTACACTTCACATTGTCAGCTATTATGTGGCTGAGACTCACCTACCATAAAAGCCAATCAGAATCAACTTTGCTTTTCCACTTTTTCTTATACTCCAGTTATTACACTTTCCATTGTCGGCTATTATATGTGGCGGAGACTCACCCATCATTGGCCCCGGCCTGGAAGCAAGGTGACTGTCGGCTCATGGAGGGCCCAAATTTTTTTATTTTTTATGTGGTCATATTTGGGGTAACTATTTATATAGATAAACACATTATTGTTATCTTAAGTTCACTGTAGCAGCTGGGTAAGCTGGCTTATTAATGCACACCTAACTCAAGTTCTATCTAACATTGTGCATTTTTTTAAATATCTTTTTTATGCGACTGCATGGCTCTTTTTTAGTACTCACATTTTTTATAAAAAAATTATCTTCTATAATTTCTTATATAAAAAAATAATTAATATTTTGTCCTAGGCCTAAACTTTTTTCTATGGTTATAAAAAATTTATTTTTTAATATTCTGCATACACGCACAAATAAAATCAAATGATTTTTCTTTTGTTTAAGCTATAGATACATAGGATCTTTAATTATTTCTTATATACAAAATTTTAAATGACACTTGTTTGGAGCTCTACACATTTTTCTATGATTATAAAAGGTTTCACATAAATGCAAGTGCAAATAAAATGAAATGATCTTTCTTGTGTGGAAGTTATACATAGGGTCTATTTTTGATGTTGCCCTGGGCCTTAAAAATCTCAGGGCCGGCCTGCCCATCATAAAAGCCAATCAGAATCAACATTGCTTTCCCGCTTTGTCAACACTCCAGCTATTACGCTTACCATTGTCGATTATTATGTGGCTGGAACTCCCCCATCACCCCCATCATAAAAGCCAATCAGAATCAACTTTGCTTTCCCGCTTTGTCAATACTCCAACTATTACGCTTACCATTGTCGACTATTATGTGGCTGGAGACTCCCCATCATAAAAGCCAATCAGAATCAACTTTGCTTTCCCGCTTTGTCAATACTCCAGCTATTACGCTTACCATTGTCAACTATTATGTGGCTGAGACTCCCCCATTATAAAAGCCAATTAGAATCAACTTTGCTTTCCCACCTTTGTCAATACTCCAGCTATTACAATTCTCATTGTCAGTTATTGTATGTGGCTGGAGACTCACCCCATCATAAAAGCCAATCAAAATCAACTTTGCTTTCCCACTTTGTCAATACTCTAGGTATCGAAGATTCTGTGGTAAATTGATTGTACCGGTACAGCCAATCATCTAAGGGCTCATATTTCATTTCAAAAATTAAGAGTTGAGATTAAACCTGTTTATTTGTTTATCTTCATTTTTCTAATTTTTTTTAATGTCTTTTAGTCGCTACCATGAGGCGAGGAAACCCAATACTACCCGAAACCGCATTAGAACTACAACTGTTAACCCGGACACGACATGTGTTCATTAAACTGTCCGGTTTGGTTTGAGTATTCTTACATGTATATAATCTTGACACCACACGACCCATCGCCGGAAAACGCTAGGCAATTGCTCACTCTAATGCAAATTGGACAACTTTGTTTGTCAATTGCACAACTTGAATACAAATGGCACTTCGTGCTTCACAAAACACATAGAATAAGACTACAATACCTATTCCCATGAAAATTTCTCAAAATACCCTGACAATATCTATACCATTAGAATCATACTACCTAAGGGATTAACTTTTGTCTGGACCACGACCAAAACTAGCCTTGAAATGAGCCAAGACTGTTAGCTAAAATGGGATATTGAATCATCATAAAACCTCAAAATCTATCCATATACCAACATAGCACTAGAGCACATGGAGAGGATGAAGATTCATATTTGGATTGACGAAATAGGTCATCTAGATTGCCTGAAAATGGCGACGAAACTTGAAAATCCCGAATCTGACCCATGGTTCCCTGAGGCTTGCCAGGTACGTAGCCTAGCTGCACTCATGGTCCCTTGAGGCCTGCAAGGAATGTGGCTCGGGTTTACCTTTGTGTTCCTGAGGCTTGCCGAGGAATGCGACTTGGATTGACTTTGTGTTTCTGAAGCTTGCAAGGATGTAACCACAGGATATAATTAGAATCTGATGAATATGAATTTGGTTACACCTAAGTGGAGAGTAAATGAGATGTTTAAACTAAAATTTATGATTTTATCTTGATATTTATTGGTAAAAGCTTTAATTGGTATTTTTAAATGTGTAAGATAAGGATAGAAGGTTTCTAAGTTTTGAAGAGTTTAAACAATCGATAACTATTTTCTTGAGAATAAATTTATTGTTACATGAGAGCGGGGGGTAGGTTTTTTATTTAAATTGTTGATAATGACATTTAGGTTTATCAAGATCAATGCTATCTTAATCTCCTACTTATCTAAGATAAATCAATTATAAATATATATATATATAGATGTATATGAATTTATAAACGAGCTTTATGTAAGCTTCAAGGAAAGGTTAGAAGTGTCTTGGAGTTTGTTTGTTTTATTCGTTATTTCCTTATTTTTATTTTTATTTTATACATATAATCATCTAAGCCAGGAATATGTAATTGATTTATGAATTAGAGGAAGTTCTGAGTGGCTTAATTATGTTTTGAGTACGAATTGTTTTGAGAATTGGGAAAGTTGGAATATTTTACTTTGGAGTTTGTGAACGTTATTGAGCATCATTAACATGAGAACTTGGGTTGATTTGCAAATTATAATGAAAGAACTACGTGTGGCTTGATCCATTATTAAAGGTACGTAGGCAACCTAGAGTTATTAGGTGCAGTTGTTAGATCAAGTGATTGAAAAAGCATCCTTTGTTAAGTTATTTTGAAACCTATTATTGTTCTGGTGTTGTTCAAAGAATTAGGATCAAATCTCCGTTAAGAGAACTATTTATTTATTTTATGAGGCCTTAGGCCAGTAATTATGTGATGCTTGGTTACATGAACATAATTTGATGCATGCTGAACACTCTGGAAATTATAAACGCTGTTTGACAGTGAAAATTATTGGGAAATGAGCGAATTATAGAGGAGACTGCTGAATTTTTGGCATAAACTCTTAGAAAAAGAATTTAGGAAACTTAGAAGGGCATTGTGGTCAGAGTGCCCGCATCTGCCAGGTGTCGGGCATGCATATGGTTCGGCTGAGAATCCAAAGTGGAATTCGGGTTTCGGTCCTGCCATGAAGGCCTTAGGTGGCTGGGCTTCAGCCGAGGCGTGATCATCGTCTCTTCTTAGCTCTTCCAACCGATCTTGTGGCTGACGTGGCTTGTACCTGGGTAGCAACTGCGTTGGAGTGACGACGTCGCGATGGGAGAGAAACAAATGGGGGAGAAAGAGAGTGTTGGAGAGAGAGAGAGAGAGAGTGAGAGAGCTGCCAGCTTAAAATTTTTTGTTTTGCAAAAATTACAATTGTACCATTGCACTTCCGTAGATTATAACTTCTTCGTTTTAACTCCTAATTGAACATACCGCCTGCCTACGACCTTTATCGTCGAACTCTACACAATGGTGCTACTCAATTCCCCATATTCCTTTCCGAACAAGAAGTGACTAAAATGCCCCTACACCCAAGGGCAAAAATGTAATTTCACAATAAATAATCAATTGAACATTATTGATATTTTTGGACGGGGTGTTACACTCCTGATCTAGTCCAGGTGTTGATGCTTGAGGTGTTGTGTTTCTGATTTTTTTTTTTTTTTTTGGTTTTCCTCTAATTTCATCTCCTGCCATAATTCTCTCTGCCCTTTGGACATAATCTTGGTTGGATAACATGCTTTTCGTTTAAAGTCAGCAAATAAATTATACAATACTTTACTTGTCTTGCAGCATAATAATCTTGTTTTGATAGGATTTAAAAACTGAAGTGTTAATAGAGTTAATGACTGGGGAGAACAGCGCTAATAGAGAACAACCATGAATGTATGCAGACGCAAAATGTATACAACCAGTGGTAGTTAATAAATAGAGAATAACCATGAACAGATGCAAAACATATACAAACATCGCTAGTATAGAGAACAACCTTGAAAATAGTATGGGAGCTCTTCTTGTTGTGAAAATGGACAAACACTTTCACTCACTCCCCTAATGATCTTGTTGTTGATGGACTTTGTGACACACACAAGGATGGATGAATCACACACACACACACTTGAGAAACCAACCAAGCACAAAGTGACACAAGTATTTTAGAGGTTCAGCAATTGCCTACATCCTCTTGGTGATCCTCTTGAGAAATTCACTAATGAAAGAATAAGTTACAACTTTGGTTTACAAAGAAACCCCCTTAGAACTCTATTCTCTCCCAGCTCTCTTTTCTCTCACCCCTTGCTCAACACTTTGATACACTTGTGAACACTCTCACAACTCTTGGTGTTTTCTCCCCTTTGGTGTCTAGACTACTCAAGACTCAACTCAGCTCTCTCTTGAACTAATTTCCCTCTCTCTCTTCCTCCCTTGGTAAGTTAAACCACTCTTGGTCACACTAGCTCCCAGCTACTTGTCCACTCCTTGAGAAGTAAAACCACACTTGCTGTCTTGCTTCCTCTTCCCTTTTAATACACAAGCCTTTGGACTTAGGAGAAGGCTCCATCTTTTCCTCCCACGTTCTCCCCTTGGTTTCCAGACTTGGACCACAACTTGGGCAGAACAAAGGCTAGGCATAGATAGCTGCAACTTCAGCCACCCTATCTAGAGCTATAGGGTAGGTACTCTTTGAAACAAGTCAACTATCCTCATTCAATTCAATGGTGCTCCAGCTTTTCCAGCACCTTGCTAGACATCCTAGAACCCATAAAACTCCTTGGAAGCTCGAGGGATTAGGTAGGAAACCGACACATGTGAAGACACCTTGAAAAACGCATGAAAAAAACAGTATACAACACTGGCTATCCCGTCGCAAATACATTGCGACGGTCGCCCAGACCTTATGGATACATTGCGACCGGTCGCGGATACCTTGCGACCGGTCGCCTCCTGCGATTTCTCCACCTTCGAATCTGTCTAAACGACCGTCGCCCAAACCTTGCGACCGGTCGCTCACTCCTTCACTTGCATACTAAATGTGAGCCATTTTTCCAACACTTCTCAGATGTGTTTGTTCATCTCTCCCAAAAGAAAAACAAAGAACGTGAGAATTAGGTGTAGGAGGGTGAGATTTTTTATGGCGTTCGGTATCTATATAACCCACTCAAAAGTCCCACACAATACCTCATTTAATGAAATACTTTAAAATCGGTAAGTTTTTAAATACCACAGTACTTTGTCTTATCTTTTAAAAGTCCTAATTAAATATCATCATACTTGTATATATGATTTAAAAATCCTAATTGAATAACCATCATATTTTTATTGATTACTTACAAATCCTAATTGAATATCACTGGATTTTTAAGTTTCAAAACAATTCATTAAAATCTCAATTGAATACAACCCCCGAAGTTGACTGAAGGAGAGAGCAATTGTTATTGTTTTTTGTTTTACCTACAGCAACAAATTAACCGGTAACCAACAATCAACAGTGTGGATTACCTAATCACATGCCCCAACTACTCATGTAATGGTCATAATAGGTGGCGCATACATAGACCATGCGCACAGTAGAATTTTCCATAAAACCAATCATGCTATATATCTGTGTGGACGATATTAATGCTTAAACCATATCTGTCGTATACAATCAATTAATAACTTAGCAAGAGACCGGAATGCTGCAATCCATTTTTTTTTGTTAGAATAATGCTTCTGATCAATTTCTTATGCTGGTTTGGTTGCTCATAGTAGTAGATGTCGATGCAGTCCATGGCGGAATAGGCCTTCAAAATGTTGCAAGCTGTTTTTTCATCAGAAATAATGCTTCTGGTCAACTTCTTATGCTGGTTGCTCATAGTAGTAGATGTAGATGCAGTGCATGGCGGAGTAGGCCTTGAAAATTATTGCACAGAAGAAAGATGTAAACCGGACGGCCCAGCCATCCGATTCCCATTTCGACTTAAAGGTAAGCAGTCAATCCATTGCGGTTACCATGGCTTTGATCTATCATGCACTAACGACAACCAGACTCTGCTCGAGATGCCATCTTCATCTAACAACCTCTTCGTTGAAAAGATTAAGTACACATCTCAGGAGATTGAAATATATTACCCATCGGGAAATATTTTTTACTTCAGTTTATCTTCTTCTCCCTTACAATTTGTGCCTGGACACAATAACTATAATTATACCCTATTTAGTTGTTCATATCCAAGGGAAAGGTATCCAGTCACAAGCTTTTGTATGATGCAATTGAGCCCTTTTGACAATCCTGAAAACGGTACATATGCTGTCAACACTCAATGTTCTGTTGATAGACTGCCCCTAGAGTCTTGTACCAAGCTGCATGACTATACATCAATTCCAGACATATCATCCTTTCCAAAGAAGTTTCATTGGTCCAAACCATCATGTCGACATTGCAAAGAGATGGGCAAGGCATGTAGATCAAAGATTAGTAAATATAGTCCTTGCAGATGTTAAGAAGACTGCAGAAAGCGAATGTTTACATTTCCCTGAAGGTATCATTTAACTAAACTTGGCTTTGTTGCAGTACTTTGCAAGCAAATATTATTTATTTTCAGTCATTCAAATTCGATCTGATTAGTCAGGACTCAAAATTTTATCGATTTCATAGCAAAAGTACTTATTAGCTTAAGTAACAACTTTTACAGGTAGTAGCCGTAGAGGGACACGCATAAAGATATCAGGTGAGTTGTCCATAAATTAAAATACTTGTGTTGATGTATAAATCTGAATCAAATATAATTAGGTTAATTTTTGTCATCTCTATCTGCAGTTTGCACAGTTTCTGTGGCTCTTATCGCAGTGGGGGCTCTCGTCATCTACCATGCCTATAGCTCCAACAAAACAGAGAAAACAAATCAGTTGAGGATTGAAAGATTTTTGGAAGATTACATAGCTCAGAAGCCAAGCAGATATTCCTATGCTGATATTAAGAGGATAACAAATCAATTCAAGGACAAGTTGGGGCAAGGGGCCTATGGAACAGTTTTTAAAGGGAAGCTTTCCTCTGAATTGCTTGTTGCTGTGAAAATCCTCAACAATTCAAATGAAAATAATGGAGAAGATTTTACAAATGAAATGGGAACAATGGGTCGCGTGCACCATGTCAATGTGGTTCGCTTGGTTGGCTTTTGTGCTGATGGGTTTATACGAGCTCTTGTGTATGAATTCTTACCAAATGGCTCATTACAAAACTTTTTATCATCAGCAGATAATAAAAATTCTTTCCTTGGTTGGGATAAGTTGCAAGATATTGCTTTAGGTATAGCCAAAGGAATTGAGTATCTTCACCAAGGGTGTGACCACCGAATCCTCCATTTCGACATCAAACCCCATAACATTTTGCTGGACCAGAATTTCACTCCGAAAGTTTCCGATTTTGGTCTAGCCAAGTTATGCGCAAGGGATCAAAGCGCAATATCCATGACAACCGTCAGGGGGACCATGGGCTACATTGCACCCATATTGAGGATGAAGGAGATGCTAAAATTGCAAAGAAACTTGCCATTTTGGGTCTATGGTGCGTCCAATGGAACCCAATAGATCGTCCTCCGATGAAAGTTGTAGTTCAAATGTTAGAAAGAGAAGGTGACAATCTAACCATACCACCCAATCCCTTCTGCTCTACTTCGAATTGAGTGCATACAACTGTACTGTCTGCAAGGCATCTGGACATTTGCGTACCTCAAGAGTTCTACTAGTCACCATGATTTGATATGAGATCATGCACTGTAATATTAAATAACATATGGTGTTGAATATCGTAGTATATGCTAAGTGTTTGAGTTTGAATTTGTCATGAGTCAAATTGTAGTATATGCTAAAGTGTTTGGGTTTGAATTTGTCTTGAGTCACTATTCGCTGGTTTTCTATACTATTTTCAGTTCATCTTGTTGTTTTCAAATGTAATGATTTTTAATTCAATTCCATCAATCCTTTATTCATCGAAGGCATAGCGACGAATTTATATTGAGTCAGTTCCCCACTCAATTCACAATTCTCAACATACCCATTTCCAACAAGTTTTGCTTCATAATTGGTAGTTGAAATTCAAAAAAAGACTACTTTAAAATCAATATTTTCAAAAGGTGACTTATGGTCTTGTAATGAAAAGTCGAGGAACGCTTGAGGAACGCTTTATGTTTAAAGAAAGACAAAAAGAAAGAAACCATCATATCATAAGATCCATTTTTACAAAGTAGATTAAATATTATTGAATATTAAATAAGTAGAAAGAAGACCAAGACCAAGACCTGGGTCTGCAGTCAACATATATTTAACGTTTTTTTTTTCCCTAACTTATATTGTTCTGCTTTTTCTACATTCACACTTGACCAGCTCTTTGATTGATATATACGAGTCAATAACAATGTGACACAGTATTATCTGCTTAAATTAGACTGAACCACATTATCTTTAGATTCATTTTCAATCAAAAGTATAAGCGCATTTTCCATTTTATCACCCAATTTTTCAAAAGAATTTAGATGAAAAATTAATAACCAAAGACCTTGAGGGGTCAAAAGTCCTCTGCAGGGTTTTCAATAATTTCATGACATTTCAATTTCAATTTCAATTTCCACTGAAATTATCAAAGATTTTTTTTAAAAAAAATAGTCTAATCCAATATTATCCTAGACAGCAAACACAGGATAACTTAGTCAAACTATTTATCCGGAACAGCACCAAACTCCTTATAATATTATGAATAAACAGTTAGCCTTGCCTCTCAAAACATATTAATACTATCCGATAAAAATTAATCAACACATTTCAACGTACCAAACCAGCCCTTACATTGCTCAACAATAAAACTCTCATTATTGTTTCTTACCCACCCGTGTAGACCAAAGGAAAAAAGCCATATGCACATAATGCTGCCAATCAACTTTGCTTTCCCACTTTGTCAATGCTGCAGGGATTACACGTCCCATTGTCGGCTACTGTGCTGGAGACTCATCTGTCGTATTCATCAAATGTAATGATTTTTGTTTATCAAAGAAGACCAAGACTTGGGTCTGTAGTCAACATATATTTAAGTTTTAACGTTTTTTTTTCCCTCTTGTTGTAAATAGTGGAAGTGGAGCCCATATGAAATGATGAAGTTTGAAAATAATGCAGAAGCTGCACTGCACACTCACGGGAAGCCAATAAACTTTCCCTATAAGTGGACGTCCTCCATTCATTGTAAGATATATGAAAAGAGAAAAATAATTAATGAAAATATGAGAGCTTTTCTATTACAGCTCAATTTCTCTAATTTTCTCTTCTCAATTCCTTTATTTTTATAACACGTTATCAGCACGAATTCGCTTTCAAAAATACCAGCTGAATTCTCTGATGAAATCCAAATCTTTTATTCCTTCTCTTCTTCCTCACCATCATCATCATGGACTGATCTCTGCTTTTAAACCCTCATACTCATACACACCCAATCAATACCTCACTGTCCTTTTCTCTCCGTCTTTTCCCTTTTCTCTTTCACTCTCTGTTTATTTCTAGGGAAACTTCAGAAGAGAAAAATGGGTGTGGTAAGTATTTCTGCTTGCCTTGCCTCTCTACTCATCTCACTCATATGGGTGGCTGAAGCAAGAATCCCACCGGGTGTACACTGGGGGTGCATGGAAGCAGCTCATGCCACCTTCTACGGAGGATCTGATGCTTTTAGCACCATGAGTGGGGCTTGTGGATACAGGAATCCCTACACCCAAAGCTATGGCGTGAGCACAGCTGACTGAGCACGTTGCTGGGAGTGCTTGTTTGAGTCTTTGCTTGGTGGCTCGCAGAGGTTGTGCCTATGCCCATCACCTCCATGGTTCAAAAGATGATCAGCACCTGGGTCAGCCTTTGCCAATAAGGTGGCCATGGCTTCCATAAACATGGATAGAATCTCCGCATGCCCTCAAGGAACTGGAATTGTCCCTGTATCTTACCATAACAAGTACTGATAGAAAAAAAAGTGTGAAGCAGAGCATGGTGGCCTTACTTGGACTTTGCTTGCAATATGAAAAAAAAAAAGGTTGATCAGAAAAACAACACCGAAGGGATAAGTTGCTCTCAATCCTTATCTTTCCTATTACTTTATTATTTCTATATACAATTCAATACTCATGCTAACGTTTGTTTGCATGTGAAAGGAAGAAAAGCCAACATGATGATTTGTCTAACTTTCAAACTAATATATTAGTATAATAATATTGTATTATCTTATCATGATGTTGATAAGATTCCAACAAAAAAAAAAAAGGGGTGAAAAAGCTTCCTGCAACTTTTAGCATTATTGCTAGAGGTTTTTCTGACGATACTAATTTATTATATTCGTACATATATACATAGTAATTCGGTTACACCTCATATATTTTTAAGTGGTGGTTTTATTCCCACATTTACTTTGTTTACTGTATGGTGTAGGTTTATTACCCATACAATTTATTTACTGGATGGTGTAGGTTTATTACCCATACAACAGTATTTATTTAAAAAGTGTGGCGCGGGTTTATCGTCCACACAATTGCCTTTACTTTTATTTAAAAGTATGGAGTAGAATTAGTGCCCATACAAGCACATTTACTTTACCGCACATTTACTTTATTATTTAAAGTATGGTGCGGGATTAACGTCCATACAGCAAGCAATTTAATTTATGAATTTACTTTACCGCACATTTACATTTATTTAAAGTATGGTGCGGGTTTATCGTCCATATCAGCAATTTATTTACAAGCTATTTATTTTATGAATTAATTGTGTGGTATGATGAGTTTTTACAGAATACAGAGATTAGGACAAGAAGTTCCTTGATCCTCATCATACAACTACATTCAGGACTTGAAAGATCCTTGATGATGATAATGATATGAGAGCTGGCAGTCTCTCCTGGATCCTGGATTTGTAAGCAAGAGATCGGACTTGAAAGATCCTTGATCATTGACATGTAAATAAGGACCTGGAGTTCCTTGATAATGTAACAGGTACCATATTGGTTAATAGTGCCGTACACATGAATAGTAACTGTACCTGGCAAATGTACTGTACGCATGAATAAATACGTATTCATGACCTGATGAACAGGTACTGCATACATAAATAGTGATGTATGGATAAATATTAACCATTTTGAGTAAACCGTCACTATATACAAAGGGGAACCTGCAATTCCTTAAACTCATGGATGAGCAATAAATGAGATGCCAGGAGATTCTTAAAACATGGACAATTATGTAAAGGGCTGAAGTCCCGAAATATGTACAGGAAATTATTAAAAAAAAAAATATCCATACCATGAGAATATGTGATTTTGGCCAGAAGTTCAAAATCTGGCAATATTGAGAACTTGAAGTTCCAACAGTCAAATGGACAGCTCTTGAGGTATTATTGCAAATTGTGGAACACCACATATTTCTTTGGCATAAGAAAATGATGAATTTGATAAAGTTCGATTATGTTTCAATCGACACCTCAAGAAAAAAAAAAATATTTTGTAAATTCCGGTTGTTAAGAATACACCGTGAAATGGATAACATCAGGATAAACCTCAAATGATGAATTGAGGCTCCTCGCATATTTTGGTATATTATATGATCTGGGCCGGAAATCCATGGATCCAAATATATGAGAGATCCCGAACTTGAAATTTTGGGTATATAGTAGTTAATGCTCTTCACTACTATATTGCAATATTATCATGGCTTTTACTCAATTCATATTTCATGCCCATTTGAAAAATGGCAAATAAATTATGCGGACGTATTTTAGCCCAGGCCATAAGTTCCGGACTCACATGCATTAAAATATGTAAGTTGAGAGATTTGTTGTGGTTATTTGAACCTATAAGGCACAAGGTTCCAAACCGTCATTTTTGAAAAGACGCAAAAACCACAAGGTGCAAGTTTAAAAAAAATTTGCTCAATTATTATAACAGAAAAAGAGCATACAACAGATAGATTTTTCTTCACCTGCAAGAAAGGAGCAGGCTCTGTAAAATCTATAAAATTTCATTATGTTCTGGAAGCCTCTGGAGAAGAGGACGACGCCTCTTAAGCTTAGCCATGAGCCACTCGTGTTCTTCCAGAATCTTTTCATTGGAAATCTGCAGCATGTTAAGCCTTGTCTGCGTATCAGTGGAGTATGAACTCACTAGTTTCAACAAGGCATTATTCTCCTCTTTAAGTTTCTCAACCTCCTGTTGAGACTCATGAAGTTTTCTCTGAAGAGACGAATTTTCAGTGTTCAGCTCCTTAATCTCGTTTGCTCTAACACGCAAACGACTAGCCATGTTAGAAACAGAAGCGGCACATTAACGCTGAAAGCCATTGAGTCATCAATAGCCTCTTCATCAGACCTCGATGATAATAGCATTTCATCCATAGGAATAAGCAAATTCCTAGCTCCTGTGACAGCAATCGAATCATCCATCATTACAGAATCATTAACCGTGAGATGACGGTCTTGGGATGCAAAGGATGGCTGCCAGATTTTGATGTCACGAGTTGTTTTGGGGTCAACATTTAAATCAATATGATTTGGGCGGGAAGAAGAGGAAGCCATTTTTAGAAGGTTTTGATGAAAGCCTTAGAAAAACTAAACTTTCAGAGAATGAAAGGGAATTGAGTTGAAACGCAGTTACTCCAATCAGATCTTGCAGAGGCAATATCTATAGGTGGAAAAGTGGCACCGTATCCAGGATCCCAATATTTCTCCGGATGCCCATATTGTTTCTTTTCCCAGGTTCCAAAACTTCACGCGGTCTCCAGGAATGTTTGTCGGCACTTTCGGCGTTTTCCAGGATTATTTTCATCAAAGCCGATCTTGCTTTGCGGATTTCACGGAGTTACTTTTTCAAAAGCTCCCCTAGAATCTCGCAAATCTCTACGGTTAATTTGAAATTCACCGGATTTACTTATTCCTCTTATTTGTGTATAAATATGTTACTAACGAAATTTTCTTTGCAGAACACACTCAGTTTCCTCCAATTTTTCTTCATATCCAATGATGCAATATCTACTTGTTTTTCATATTAGTGAGCCCTCGATGTGCTTTAGAAGCGAGACTATCTCTGATCATCCATTCTGGAAGCGAGATTATCCCTGATCACATGTTTGCAAGATCAGGGAACTGCAAGAGTGACAACATGCTCTGATCTCCTGAAGTTCTCCTTGACTAGGAGATATGAGAGTTTGTTGTTTGCTCCCACCAGCTTCTTTCCTTCCTTGATTGCTTACCTTACCTTGCAATCAATATCACAATTTTTTGCATTTTTTCTTTCTTTTGATAACTTTATGTTCATCCGAGAATCTATTTCCTTAGAATGAACATCCGAAGAAAGAATCCATGTAGTGATCCTAGCACTGAGGGTTATACTTTGAGAGAGATATAAGGATTGTGATTTTTGCTCTTGCAGGATATAACAAGATCATCAAGCGTTACATTATATTTGATGAGTTGATACGAGCTGGAATGATACTTGAGAAAAGTTTCTCCCACCTAAGGATGTAAGAAATACTTGTGTTATTTCATGCTTGTACTATTATTTTGATATTTTGTACTACATTCTTAAACGTAACCAAATGAGGAGATAAGGCAGTTCAGGAAGAACGACTTGTATTATGACCATTCTAAAGAAATGACTTGTATCGTTCTAATATGTATCCATGAATTATTAATGCAAATTTCACAGATTGCAAGTTGGATACATTGATAATACACTGCACAGATTAAAGTCCCATAAGAATAGAATATGGGTATAGCAGTGATCAATATAATGCACGCCTGTTGCGTAGCAAGTGATATGGATTGAAGTCCCTGAAGGACAATCCTGTAACATGTCAATATTCATACAGTGCACGCTTGATGCGTAGCAAATTATATGGTTTCAAGTTCCAGAATGACAATTAATTGACATGTATGTATTAATCTGTGGCATGCCTGGAGCATGAGAGATATATGGGTTCTAAATGTTCCAACTCCTTAAATGGAGATTATCCACGCCCTACTGTAAAATAACGCTCCACTGGAGGTTATGATCCACATTCTCACATAATTCATTCAATAAGATATGAATATCTGGAAAGAGACAATAAAAGCCCCCTGAAGTGGCTTGGGTACCCAAAAGCAAAGAAATGCTTATAATTGATGCATGCGCATGCACATGAGAATGGTGGGATCATGAATTGATGAATGAAAATTTTGGTTTTGGAGTAGCTACTCAAATCATCAATGGGCTGTGTTGATTGGAACCACGTTCTATTATTAAATGTCGACAATATCATTGGCCAAAATGGAAAGAGACAATTCCATTACAGATGAGAATGAACGTGAAAGAACAAACCCATAGTACGAACCCCAAAAGATGTTAATACTGAAAGTTATACTTGGGTGTTCAAAATAAAAGGGAATATACCCATTTTGTATGACACAATGTTTCTGGAGAAAACAAGGAATGTTGGGTTTCTTCATATTTACAGATGCAATTGTGCCTTCCTCCTGCCCATTCCTGAGACCAACATATTATCTTTAAGAGTTATTAAATGCACGGAGCATATCGCTAGAAGCGATTCCCTAAAGATGTATAAGCAAACAAATAGCTGGATATAAAGCTATATGATGTGTCATGAAGTATAATCTCTTAAATCCATGAAGGATTGAAATTGCATGAAGCAAGTCCATGAAGGACGTGTGCCTGAAGCACAAATTTTATACTCAATACTAATATGTATAAATTGCCTCAGTGAGTACACTAATTAAGATATTGTTGCAACACATTACAGCTCTTGTAGAGTTGATAATTGATCAAAACTCCTGAAGAGTTAAAACTCTTGAAAAGTTCAAGAAACAGTTGTCTCGGCCCGAAGATCGAGCATTATGCCAACGAGATTCTTGCTTATACTAAGAAAGTATTGAAGCATTTTATGTGGATTATCCGTTGGGCACTTAAATGATTTTCCGGAAATATCCTGGACCGGACATTGTATTTTCCAGATTGAGCTCAGCTCCATCACCACCACTTTGGGATGATGTGAGGCATATTTGATGCTATCTCCGCATAACACCATATACGGGCATATTCGTTTCAAATGAACTTACAAATAGCCCAGGTTTTGTTAGATAAGCGGACTTTGGAAATTTCTATGATTTACATAGAGATAGCTCACTGGGAATATATTTACTTACTCAATTACATGAATTATTGGTGGCTACATCATTCACTCAATCCAACAGATCCTTTCTCTAGAAAAATAGTCATGAAGATATCAGGGGGAGATATTATTAAGGGGAGCATCCAACAATATTACAAGATTGACTCACAGAAGCAATGTCAACTCTGATATTTAGAAAGATGATTAGCAGTATGGCTTAAAGATATTTTGCCAAGCATCAGGGGGAGCGTGTTGTCAATAAAGATTTTCACACACTGTACTCTTTTTCCTTCGTCCAGGTTTTTATCCCACTGGGTTTTTCCTGACAAGGTTTTAACGAGGCAGTGTCGCACGTGCGTCCATATACATAGAACTTTATGTTACACATGGTTATGTACTCTTTTTCCCTTCGACCAGTTTTTGTCCCACTGGGTTTTACTGGCAAGGTTTTTAACGAGGCATATTCCATAGTGGTCTCCAAGGGGGAGTGTTGTAAATAGTGGAAGTGGAGCCCATATGAAATGATGAAGTTTGAAAATAAGGCAGAAGCTGCACTGCACACTCACGGGAAGCCAATAAACTTTCCCTATAAGTGGACGTCCTCCATTCATTGTAAGATATATGAAAAGAGAAAAATAATTAATGAAAATATGAGAGCTTTTCTATTACAGCTCAATTTCTCTAATTTCTCTTCTCAATTCCTTTATTTTTATAACACCTCTTATATTGTTCTGTTTTTTCTACATTCACACTTGACCAGCATGTGCTCTCTTATGAGTCAACAACAATGTGATGCTTAAACTAGACTGGACCACGTTATCTTTAGACTCGTTTTCAATCAGTGATGAAAGTGTGAATGGATTTTCCATTTTATCACCCAATTTTTCAAAAGAATTTAGATGAAAATTTAATAAAATATAAGTCATATTTAATAAAACAGTCCCGTTCACTTAAGGACCTAAAAATATGGTCATGTGAGGTCCTATTTAATAAAAGCCATTGGATTAAGGACCAGTTTGAAAGTGCTGTTATTTTTTTAAAAAAAGTTGTTTCTGTTGTACTTTGAAAATAATTAATTGTAAAGTAAAACAACTCCATATTTAGTAAACAATATTTTTATAGTGTTGTTAATACAAAAAACAGCATTAAAATCGTTTGATAAATTTTAATATAAAACTATTATAACTGTGAATAATGACGAAACTATTATAACTGTCAATGCTGCAGGAATTACACGTCCCATTGTCGGATACTATGCTGGAGACTCACCTGTCGTATTCATCAAATGTAATGATTTTTGTTTGTCAAAGTTAGAAAGGAAAAAGGGCATTTACTTCAGCACCGGATCACACTTTGCCTCGAAGTTGTTGTAACTCTCCCCAAACTCCAGTATTTCATATAAAATTTATATTAAATTTGGAAAATGCTAGAGACACCAATTTGGGCACTAGCTCTCTAATAGAGCGTGGGACTCGTTGTATTGGCGGGCTCCACCTCTAATAGTGAGTTGGTGCCCAAGTTGGTAGCACCACCCATTAAATTTTTATAACTGTTGAGAAAATATTGAAAAATCTGTATTGTTGTGTTGAAACCAATTGTGTCCCACATCGGAGAGAGGGAAGGAGAAAGAATACTTTAAATAGAATTACCCCACTCTAACTAATACCGAGGCCTTTTGTGATAAAACCCACACCTGAGGATTGTGCAGGTGGTAAAGTGGGGCAGGATCGGTGTTGTTGGAGTGGGCCCTCGACCCGTTAACCTGGAAAGTTTAACATGGTATCAGAGCCAGGTTGCGGGCCCGTACTTGCCACGTGATGGGTGGGTCCCCGTTTGGCCCCGCGCGATGGGTGAGTCCTCATTTGGCTCCATGTAGGCCAAAGGTGCCACGTGATGGGTGGGTTCCCGTTTGGCCCCGCGCAATGGGTGAGTCCCTACATGGCTCCACGTGGTTGCCGATGTGTGGATCTCCACGTGTGACCCACAAAATGGGGTCTCACGTGCGGGGGAGTGTTGAAACCAATTGTGTCCCACATCGGAGAGAGGGAAGGAGAAAGAGTACTTTAAATAGAATTACCCCACTCTAACTAATACCGAGGCCTTTTGTGATAAAACCCCACACCTGAGGATTGTGCAGGTGGTAAAGTGGGACAGGATCAATGTTGTTGGAGTGGGCCATCGACCCGTTAACCTGGAAAATTTGACATGTTGACCCCCAAATAATAAATAAACGAAAGCATTCACAATCATTAGTATGACATGATCATAGAAAATTATAAATTAATTTCTATTTTCCTATCATGCGTAGTTAATGAAGTTTAAGTGACAAGTTTCCAAAACTTATTATCATTTTTTGTTAGGCGGCGAATTAGTTAATTACCAAACTATATATAATGAATATATCAACGATTAAATATTATTGAATATTAAATAAGTAGAAAGAAGACCAAGACCAAGACCAAGACCTGGGTCTGCAGTCAACATATATTTAAGATTTTTTTTTTCCTAACTTATATTGTTCTGCTTTTTTCTACATTCACACTTGACCAGCATGTGCTCTCTGATTGACATTTATGAGTCGACAACAATGTGACACAGTATCAGCTGCTTAAATTAGACTGGACCACATTATCTTTAGACTCGTTTTGAATCAGTGATGAAAGTGTGAATGCATTTTCCATTTTATCACCCAAATTTTCAAAAGAATTTAGATTAAAATTTTATAAAATATAAGTCGTATTTAATAAAATAGTCCCGCTCATTTAAGGATCTAAAAATAAGATCTTGTGAGGTCCTATTTAATAAAAGTCATTGGATTAAGGCTCAGTTTGGAATTGCTGTTATTTAAAAAAAAGTTGTTTCTGCTGTGCTTTGAAAATAATTAGCTGTAAAGTAAAAAAGCTCCATGTTCGCTAAACAATATTTTTAAAGTGTTGTTAGTACAAAAAACAGTGTCTAAAATATATTTTTAGTTTGAAAATAATATAAAACTGTTGTAACTATGAACAATGACTAAAATATATAGATAATTTTGCCAACCAATCCGCGAAAAGCACTCCAATGATAGACTAAATATACCAATTTTTTATATATGAATATTTTAATCATCCGCGAATAGACTGTTTTGCCAAGCAATCCATTTTCTTTTTCTTGGCATTGTGCAAGACCAAAGACCTTGAGGAGTCAAAAGTCCTCAACAAGATTTCCAATAATTTCTTATGTCTTACAAATAAAAAAATTAATGCACAATGTTATTATGATAATTGAATGAGACAATGAAGGGTGTTTTCGTGTACCATGGACAGTGAACACAATAAATTGACAATCAAAGATTATGATGTATATCAGTATATAAATAAAGTTTGTGTATACTCCAATCTCATCTTTATTCTCATTCTCACTTCTATTCTCCCCTCATTTTACTTTATACTCTAACACAAATAATAAAAATATAAAACTAAAATTGAAATAGTTTTCAAACGGGTTTCTTTGTATCAATCTTTTTCATATTGACTTGGTGCTCATTTTGATTCCAATCTATTTACTTTTTAGTTATTTTATATATATATATAAGATGTGATGGTTTTGTTTGCTTCTTGCACTTCCTTTTCAATTTTTAGTTTTTTTGGGATTTTTTTTTCATTTCTATATGGTATGCATCAATCAATTGGCGCAAGTTTCATTTCTTTCAAATAGAGAAGTTGACCAATGATTATTCTCCTAGTTCATGTGAAGCGTTAGCCAAAAAGAAAAAAAAAAGTTGATGCGAAAGTAAGTGCATAGTTTTGGCGAAACATATAGTTTTGTATTAATTCAATAATTAGTTAGCACTTGAGAGTTACTATATATATATATAGTAATAAATAAGGAGAATGATTGAGTACTTGACTGAATAAGGTAATAAATAAACTGAAATTGCACTTGGATGGTTGTTTCTTAGATTTTTTATATATTCAATTTCGTTGTATGATTGAAACTTTCCAAGTCTTTAAGAAATACAGATAAATTTCTTGGAAATTTTACTAATTTTGGTGTTGAAATTTCTTTATAGTGTGCTTGGATGAGGAAGTTTTTTATTTTTTATTTTTATAGAAATTGTAAATGATAGAACTTGGACACCTTAATAATAAAAGAGCAAATATAATTTAAAGAAGATTCTAATTATATTTCTCTTTTCAAAGTTGGAAGAGATCCAAGTATTATTCTCTACTTCTTGAAGTGTTGTCTACATGCGTGAAAAATTTCAAAAGCAACAAATTTTTCTTTATGATGTTGATTTTGAAAATTTTCGCCTACCACATGTGGACAATAGTTAGAAAAATAGATCAACAATACTTGAATCTCACTTCTCTCCCTCAATTAAATTTTTGGGCTTTTCACATATAAGTCCTTTTTAACTTTACTTTTTTTTTGCCAAATTTTTTAACTTTACATTTTAATAACAAAAAATTAATTAATTAATTAATTTTTAACTTGAGCACAACATTGTAGATAACACCTTGTTGTACTTTTGAATGAAGAAATGCTGTAACACACTAAGGGCAGTTCCAGCAACAAGAGCTGAGGGTGGGGTGGGGGGGAGCAGCTGCTAGGGCCCACGAAACCAGGCCAGCCCTCAGGCAAGATGAGCCCTAGTTCAAGCCTGGTTTGCTGACGTCAACAAAAAAAAAAAAATTTTAAATACAAAAAAATTCAATTTTTTTTTTAAAATAAATAAATACTTAGTCATAGTTTTCACTTCCCACACCAAAAATCTATACAAATTTCTCTCCTCAAAATATCATGTGAATAGTTGTTGCCATGGCAATTGGTGGAAACACCACAACCTTTTGCAAGGGTAGCCACTATTCACGTGAATACTACGCTGCCCAAGCCCCCCTTGCCATGGCAAAGGGTTCACTGCTGGAAGTGCTCTAAGGGGTTAGCTGAGGGCTTGTGGTTACCCAAATTTTTGAGATGCTTACTCTTTTTTTTTTTTTAATTGATTAGTTCTTGAAGTCAATTTCAGGTACATTTGCTCTCAAAATTGGTCACATGATGCACATCTGACTAAATTATTCAGGACTAAATTGGTTTCTTCTCATGCTTCTCTTTCTCCCCTTCACTACTCCCCTCCCCTTCCCTTTTCTCTCATCTCATCATGGACATAGCTACAAGTGTCGTGGTCTCTTTCTTTGAAGCACACCCAAATGGGCTTTGGGCTTTGGACTTTGGGCTCCTAGTGCTTGTGACATGCTGGAAGAAAATCTAGAAACATAATTTAAGGCTAATTTGGGAACTCAAGCGAGACTCAGGTAACGACAACATACACTCTCCAGGTTTGGGGTGGTTCTTAATATGGATTCCAAGGTATCAATTTTATCAATTTACACCATTTATCAATTTACACCCTTACGTTTTCAACATCATCCAATTTCATCCTTCCATTAAGTTGACCACATAGTCAATCGTTAAATGCTGACGTGACACCGTGGGACCCACCTCACCAAATGATTGGCCATTCAGCGTACGACAGTTGAAGGGTATTTTAGGGTTTTGACAATTCCAAAAACAAAACAAAAACTAAATCGCGCCCAATTTGGGCACACGTTGCGAAGCTTGAGTTCGAAGAAAAATCCCCAAAAGTCGTCCTCAACCACAGTTTAACCTAAATCCTATAACTCCATAGATGAGAGCTGAGAGAAATACAGGCGCTGCGATTTTGGAAGAACTGAGAAGAACTTAGTTGGGATTTCAAGGCTCCAAGCGCTCCGCATCCCTCATAGGTAAGTTGTTTTAAATTTTTGCGAATTTAGTTATTTGTGGTAAATGGCTTAGATTAGTGGTAACTATTATGTTTACTTTTTAGTGATGGTTTCGTTTGCTTCTTGCACTTCCTTTTCAATGTTTATTTTTTTGGGATTTTTTTCCACTTCTATATAGTATGCATCAATCAATTGGCACAAGTTTCATTTCTTTCAAATAGGGAAGTTGACCAATGATTATTCTCCTAGTTTATGTGAAGCATTGGTTTAAAAAAAGAAAAAAATGTTGATGTGAAAGTTCATAGTTTTGGCGAAACATATAGTTAACGTTGTATTAACTCAATAATTGGTTAGCACTTGAGTGTTATTGACAGGACTTACCCCGAATTCCTCGGAATCTGCGACTAATCTTGTAGATTATCCGAACAACAATTTGATGCCGGGCCCACTTACTAACATTATAGCCTCTTTTTCCAAATTAAGGAAAAGAGGAATCAGACTTTCTGCCAAAATTTCGGCAGAGTCTCCTTTGAAAAATGGACATTTCCCAAAATTTTCAACCTGTTCAAACACAATTTTGTAATCCCAACAACAACATGCACAATGTAAATTCATGCAATTTGCACAAATGGCCTCCGGCCTTACATCCAACCTTAGTATGGGTGGTAACAAAGCAATCTAAGGAATTTCAGTTTACAAGCAAAATATAAAATTCAACGAAAAAAAAAGAGAGTAAAAGAGAGTCTTGCGGAAGCTCAAGGCTCGGAAGTAAAGTCTCGGCTCGGCTGCTCGGTTTCAAGTCTATCTCCTGCCTTGGGGGGAGCAAAACAGAAAATTGTGAGTGAACAAAAATAAAGTTTGTTATCTTTGAAAACAACATATAATAACCCCCACTGTTTAGAAATCGATGCTGAAAACGACATGCATTCAAAACCAAAGTAGATATATATATAGCTAAGCCAAAACCAAAGTGAAATCCGTATTCTCGAAATGGTGTACTAACACCCATCCCATTCAAAACCTTTCCCATTTTCCCCAAACTACTCTCTCAAAACGCGTGCATGTTGGCACGACGAGCAAGGACGAACCGTCACCGACAAATAAGAATGAATGAATAGGTATATATATCTATATATACATATATATAAGTATGACCACTACCAAACTTGTACCGGGGAAACAATCCAACTGGGGGACTATTTGAGTAGACCACATGGAACAATCCTCAATTGACCATGTGGCTAGGGAATGAGTCGTCCAACCGGGGGACTAGGTTCACCATCACGTACAACAGTATCCTCAACACTCGTGCGCCTGTGACAAGTCCTACGCGCGTAGACTAACCTTTCTAAGGGTCTACGAAACACCCTACCAAGGGTGCCCGGGTTCCGACATATTCAAGTATCCCATAATTCTAAATATCCAAACCAAGAATTCCAATTCTAGGGAGGTACACAGGGTAGTGCTAATAGCACTCAAAATTAACTTAAACCACAACCTAATCCACATTTCATAAACTCTTTCCAACAACCCTACGTACCCAACACATATCCAAATATAGATAGAAATTCTCAAGAATGGTATATATCAATTCAATACAATCAAAATCCGCAAAATCCAAATATACTTCCAATAATTTCATGAAAATATTATATTCAACAATTAAATATATACTAAACTCAATAATTTAAAGAACTCATTATGCATATTTTCCCATCTTGAAAATAATGAATATTATTTAAAACAGAGTCCACTCACAGATAATCCCACGATGCTTGACCCTGAGAGGGTCCCATCTGTTGCGTACGCTGGGCCGGAGTACCTATTTAAGAATACAAGGGCTGGATTAAAATAAAATACTTCGAACGAGAACTTTAATTTAAATTCCTAGTTTTCCCGGGATTCAAGTGTGCGCACGACAATCGAGGAGTTCCTAAGGTCCAATTACATATTTCAAATGGTGGAAAAACCTCGGAAGACGCTCGGTCAACCGAGTGGTCAAACCTATTAAACTTGGTCAACCGGGTCCACGGGCCCAGGACCTTCGACTTCCAATTCGAAAGTTCCTATGGGTTCAACGAAGGTTATTAAACACGTCCTGCAAGTTTGGTCCGAATCGAATGGTCAGATCACTAACGATCCCATGATCGGACGGTCATCGTTTTTATGCAAACTTTAAGTCATTGAATCGGAGCATCAGAGACTCCGATTCATAATCTGCGAATTCCTACACGATCTTAGAGGTACCTAGATCAACATATTTGAAAATGGAGTCGATCCAACTGTCCGAACATATCGAACCTGGATAACGCCTAATATGCATAAATCCGATCAACCGTCAAAACGATAACCAAATTCAAATCAGAGCATAATGTCGTGCTCGGGATGACATGTGGATCATTTTAGGACCAAATAGGCCACCCTAACATAGCCCACGCGCCGCCACACGCATCGGCAGAGCGTGAGTGTCTTGAGAAAATTCCAGCGACCAGAAAATTCTCGAAACACCCAACAATACATGTACCTATGTGATCAGGACAACTAGTGGAGGTTCTTGGGCCACGACCAAAAAGTGGTCGTAACTTGCCGAAAACTCAAGCCGAAACTGGCTGAAACTTTGAGTTGTAAAACAAGTTTCAAAACTTCAAAATCAATCCTAACCAACCCAACTATCAGCTAGATCACGTTGAAAGGATGAGAAAGTATACATAGATCGACAAATTTGGTGGCCCGGAATCGTCAGAAATGACGACGGAAGTTTTGGTTAAAAACTTGCGGTTTTCCTGCTTTTTGTTTTCCGGAGGCTGGAGCGGCGAGGATGGGGTGAGGCGGAGAGAAGACGGTGTGCTGGGTCTTTTGGTATCGGCCATGTCGCTTGGGGGGCAGGATGTGGTGGTGGTGGGTCAAAACGGTGGCAGCTGTTTAAGGGGGGTCTGTTTGCGAGAGAGAGAGAGAGAGAGAGAGAGAGAGAAGAATCAGGTTTTTAAAAAAAATAGTAAATTGAGCTTAGACCCATAAAATTCATTTTAAATCACCTACAACCCTTCCCTTTATTTTTCTATTTAAAATACCCAATTTTTTCAAATAATACCCGATGATTAAGATCCAACTAAGCAAGTTACCTAATATAACTTAAAATCTGATTTATTGTATTTTTCAGATTCCAAAACTACCCCTATTTATAGGTTAATGTGTTATGGGGGGTAATGACACACGTTGAATTTGGAAAGATCTCCAATTGGTTGTAATGGATATAGGAATTAATTTAGAAACTTATTTGAAATTAAATATTAAATTCAACAAAAATATGGTGCCAAGGATCCGCCCCCTATATATATATACACACACACGTATATTAGAAAGAAATCAACGTGTTATAGTATCCTTCTGAACACCAAATTATTTGTAGTGAAAACACAAACAATATATCTAGAGGATAACTGTAATATATCAATCTCCACATAAACTACAGAGAACATGTCAGCAAAACTCTATTGATACTAAGGCTGTGTTTCGTTCTAGAAAGAAATTCATGGGAAATGAGTTCACATGTATTTTCCCAAGGCATTTAACAACTGCATATTATAAAGTCAAATGAATAAATAATTGGTAATGAGCATGATGGGTGGTGATGGAGAAAACATGTGCACTATATGTTCGGTTCATTTTTACACATGATTTTTCATGTTATTCACCCATTATTTTGAGTTAGTTCTTGACATTTTATAGCTTTTTACTTCCTTTTTGTGTTTTCATAGGTTTTACCTTAGTTAGATGAAAATGAGCTAAAAGTGCATTATTGGATTGTCATGGTGAAGTTGAACCCCTAGTGTTTGAGAACATTTCACAACATTCAATTTGCCAACAGAAACTAGGTAGTTGCACATACAACATGCAATTGCATTCACAGTTTGCGAAAACCAACTTTCTGTTGCCAATTATGTTCTATTCCAATTCACCCACTATTTTGAGTTAGTTTTGACATTTTATAGTTTTTTACTTCCTTTTTGTGTTTTCTTAGATTTTACCTTGGTTGGAATGAAAATGAGCTAAAAGTGCATTATTGGTTATAAATTCTGTTTTTGTTCATTTTCGTAGGTCAACTTCTTGGCCTGGGATCAACATGCTCTGGTGCTCGGATGAGGTCATGATCTTCATGAGACTTGTTCCAATGGATGTTAAATACAACATATCCAAATTTGAGCTCCATTGGACAAGTATTGCCTATCCAACCAATCCAGCATGTTACCACAGCTCTGGAAATCCGGATTTGGCCAGCTTTTACCTCCTTTGTGTCATCTTAATTTCTTGTTACCATAACTCTTGGTAACAAGGAATTACCTTTGTAAATGAGATATTTTCTGAAGCTTTTGGCATCTTTGTGAAGTCAAAGCTTCATCATGGCAAGGGGACAAGAAGACAATGGGTGAAAACTTTGCATTAGAATACTAAAAGTAAAAGCTGGAAAGGAGGAGAGAGGGAAGCAAAAGGAAGTGCAATCAGATTTTGGAGAGGCTTTTGAACGTGGGAAATGAAGTCATTCCACCATTCTACACATTAGAGAGCAGATTTTGGAGAGTTGGAGCTAAGAGAAAGCCAAGGTGCAGCCAAGAAAAGTGGAGAAGAAGACTTCCACCATTGATGATCTTGAAGCTTTCATCATTTTCTGAAAATCTGTAAACTCTTTCTAATTTTATTTTGAGTTTGTATTTGGAATAAGTATGAGCAACTAAACTCCATAGCTAGGGCTTAGGTTGAAGCCCTAAACATGAATACCTTATTGTTTTGATGCTTGAGTGTATGAATTTCTAGATATTGTTGATGAATTCCAATTCACCAAATTAATCTATCCTTGATGTATGTTCTTCTTTGATTGATCACCTTTGAAAGCATGCTTCTTGAGGTTGTTGGGATTATGTGTATCTTCATGTTTTCCTAAGCAATAGATGGATGGAGTAAGAACCATCCATGTGAATTGGTTTCTTGAATACCTAATGTAAACACCATGCTATTAGGATTCTTGTGATGTTCATATTCTCTTTGAATTTAATGGGTTTTCCTTGTAATTGAATCGAAGTACGAACCATACCTAGGTTCGGTTATGAGGAGGGCACAAGTATTGTAGCACGAACCATGCACTTTACGTATATTAGAGAGAATCAATGCGTCTTGAGCCACGACCCATGGTCTTGATTGCGAACATCTTCATCAATACATTTAGAGTTCATCACTTGAGTATTCATGAACATGGGTAGAATTGTTTAGGGTGGATTCCGAAACCCTAGTGTTTGTTACATTTTAATTTCACATCTTGATGAGCCACGACCGGTCGTTACTGTCACGCGACCGGTCGCTCATCACACGTTTATTGAAATTTCGACTCTGCCGAAAAACGACCGGTCGTCACTGTTCACGCGACCGGTCGTCACTGGCCACTGTTCACGGCACTGTTCACAGGTGATAAACAGGTGATAAAATGGCGATAGAAAATGCTGTTTGTGTTTTTCTTTAGTTTTCTTGTGTTGTTTCATTTCTTTTGCACTTCTTTACTTATTTTTAGTTTCCATTTTGCATTTGCGTATTTGTGGTGTGTCAATTGAGTGTTCTTTACGTACTCAAACTAGAACTTATAGGAAACCGACAAGTTCTTCATGGGATCGACCTCGTACTTACATAATCTATACTTCGATAGATTCGTGCACTTGCGGGTATTTTTAATTGGTTGTTTGCACATTAATTTGTGTCCTTTTAGGAATGCAACACTATACCTTTTGAATGGTATATCTAGAGAGAACAAATTTAGTGACTTTAGCATTAATTATTGAATAAGAGAATGTTCGTCAAGTTTTGAACACTGTGATGCCCCTGGCCTCTAGTAGGCTATACATTGTCATCTAGCGGTGGCTTGTTGTTTTCTTATCTTCTAATCAAAGCCATTGTGCTCTAAAGAGGGGAATCTGGCTTTCGATAGGTTCTTTTCTATGCCTAGTGAAGAGGACTAATTTTTCACCTATTATGGAATAAAACGCAAGATGGATGATAATTTTAGATTGTTATCGAACAAAGAGTACAATAACGAGCCTTGCATGAGAAGTGTCCGATGGATGACATAATACTAGGAAGCAATCATATATCCAACAGATACTTGATAATAAATACAAATAAAAATAAAGCTAGTTTCGACAGGACCCGCCCCGAATTCCTCAAAACTCGAGACGAATCCTGTGGAAATTCCGGCATCAAGCCAATGCCGGGCCCACTTACTAAAACCACTAACACTTTCTACCGAAAATTTGGGCAGAGTTTTCCTTGTAAATTTGACTTTTCCCAAAATTCCAACCTGAAAATTTAAACACAATTTATAACCCAATTGGCAGCATGCACAAGTTATCAACATGCAAATAAAAAATAGGCCTCCGGCCTTCAATTAATTCGAAACAAATCCAGCAATGCTTTTAAGTCGAACAATACATAAACCATACAATTACTGATCTCAAACAACTATACGAACACCCCCAACAATCATTAAACCGGATTCAAATCCATTAACCACAACAAGGTCCAATCACATATTCAGAATCGATCAAACCTTTTTAAACACAATAATATTTCGCGGCTGCACCTAGGTGAGACCCCAGGCTGCCTACGTACCCTTGGACAAGGGATCAAGCCACACGTAGTTCTCATCTCAACAGTCCCAACTTTGATAATATACAATTATTTAAAATACAACCAACGATACATTTCAGATCTATCACAATTCCAATTCGACAAAACACAATGAACACATTCTCAATCTCTTTCTTTACATCAGTTAAACCCGTAACCATACCCTATCCAAGGCGTATGTACATTAAACACATCATCAATTTCTTCCATTTATATCAATTCAATCCCGCAACCATACCCTATCCAAGGCGTATGTTGCCGTACCATTTCCCAATAACCAGGGCTTAAACATTCATACATGTACAAAGTACTCACAAGGTACAATCTCACAAATCTCAATCCATAATTCAAAACCACATATACCAATATATAACATGTATATACAATAACACCCACCTCTCACCATCATCATGTACCAGGGGAAAACAATCCCACAGGGGATTGTTTACTAACCACATGTAAACCACCCTCAAAGACCATGTGGCTAGGGATGAGCCGTCCAAGTGTGGGACTGACGCTCTAACCCAGCACATACGGACGAAGAATCAAAACCTCTACGCCTGGAAAGTCCTACGCACAGACTACCCAATTAAGGGTCTACAACGACACCCCATTAAGATATGACCCGGGTTCCGTCATATCCACGTATCCATATCCACTGGATCCATGTATCAGGATCCAAGGGAAGGTACATATGATGATGCACATCATGTCCTGGGGAAAACAATCCAACAGAGGATTGTTAACTAACCACATGTAAACCACCCTCAAAGACCATGTGGCTAGGGATGAGCCGTCCAAGTGTGGGACTGACACTCTAACCCAGCACGTACGAACGAAGAATCAAGACCCGTACGCCTGGAAAGTCCTACGCGCAGACTACCCAATTAAGGGTCCTCGAACCCCTGATCAAGGGCGTCCGAGTGCCAACATATCCAAACCATATCCATAATTTTCCGGCATGCAACAATTCCAGAATCCGTAACCAAGAAAGCCCACACGCCCGAAACCCGGCACGTGTGTGAATAGTAACCAGGGAAGGTACGTATGATGGTGGAGTTCGTAACCCTTATAACCATATTTCCAAATGATATTTCCTTCCTTAATTCAATTATTCCAAACCTCTATACATAGTATAGACAACAAACTCTCAAGCATAAAAACTCATAACCGGTGAGGTACCTAAAGTAGTGCTTATAGCACTTTAAAACTGACACTCTAAACTCATTTCTTTCCATAACCTCACAACAATAACCCCAGGACCCCACACAAAATCAACATAGCTAGCATTTCCTCAAATATCATACATAAGACTCAAGATACTCAAATAAGGGAGTTTTACTAAAATACCCAAAATGAGGGGTGAAATTATAAAAATACCCAACACCCAAAACACTTTATAAACATACCCAAAACCCATCATTACACACACTCAAAACCCATTTATAAACACACCCAAAAAATATACAATTGTTGATTGTGGGGTTGATTTTGGGTATGTTTCTATGTTTAAATAGTGCTTGGGTATTTTTATAAATACATGTCTAGGATTGGGTATTTTTATAAATAACGAAACGGTTGTAATACGTATATAATATGTAAGTTTATTATTTGATAAATTTCTTTAAAATAGACAATAAAAAAGTGTATTATTGTAATAATATGTGAAATTCCATATAAAATTGGCGAATAATAAGTGTATTATTGTAAAATGTTTGAAATATGTATGAGTACGTGCATAGTACTCCACTAAAATCGTACATTATATACAAATTTGTTCATATTTTTTTAAAAGTATGCGACAAACAAGATTTGTTTTTTCAAATAGTACATATGCATATTATACGTGCATTAAGGAGGAAAATTGCATTTTTACCTTTATGTTGAATGGGTCAAGAAATTAACCAAATTTAACTTCAGATACCCTTTTGCAAGATTTTAGGTCATGTACTAATTTGAAAGGACCCTCAAAATTCAGATACTTTTATGTAGTTAATCTTTATATTTATTTGTAATTTATTGTTTATTTTTAGCTATTATGTTATTCCCAACACAAAAACGAAAAATAGTCTGTATATAGCTAAGTTATGTTATTGACCATTTATAAGTTAATTGAAGTTTTTTTTATAAATAAAAAATAGAAGTTTAAAAAAATTTATGACATTTATTATTTTTTTTAAAAACACATAACAACTACGTTAAGGCCCTTTTCTTCTAGCCCAGTGGAAGGCTCTTTGCCTCTAGCCCAGTAAAAAATGATATTTACTTGCGAACCAATGGTCTTAGATTTGAACCCTATAACACATTGTTAGTGTGTATATATGAAAGCCCCTTCCCAATTATAATTTATGACATTTATATTGCATGCCTTAACTTAAGTTGTAGAGGAGATAAAATTACATGATAGTTGTTATCATTTATTGCATGTGACAAAAATCTTTATATGTGTGGTTGCACATGTGCGAACATGTATATAATTATTTTTATAGCAATCTTAAATATGTACGCATAAATCATTTCTATACCGATGTTAATAGATCAGATATTCTTTCCACAAAATACTTGAGATATTGGAAGCAATTAAAGATCAATAATTCATACCCAGCAAAAATGATGGTCTCACCTAATATTGAGTATTGTTTATCCAACGATGAGAAGCATGGTCCCTAATTGGGCTGGGATACTCAAATTTAAAATGACGCAGTTCCCTGGTCGTAGACTCAACAAACTTATTTTGTGTGAGATGAAGGCACTCCGCAGCTAGGAATGGAGACATGGACGGACGGAGATAGGGATGAGAATGGAGATGTAGATTTAAAAAAATAGGGCTTTAGAAGTGAATGTGGCAAGGGGCGAGTCCGCCTAGTTTGGTCCCACCCAACACTCATGCCCCTTGGTCGCGGCTCGACTTATGTAACCCAATAGTACAGTAGTAAAAGCATCGACTAACCAGTCCACCTTTGGAAAACTAATTTGCTAAAGGACTAAGGGTCACAAATATGACTTTCGGTGCAGCTCACCACATCTAATCACACCACACAATACTCCTTACAGACACACTGCCATTGGAAGTGATTGTGGCGGGGGCAAGTTCAGGTAGGCTGATGCTGCCCAAGGCTCACGCTCAAGTGATGGAATGAAAAGCTTACCTAGACGACGACAAATGACCCCTCCGCCGTGGCTCAACCTATGTAACCCCATCTTGTAGTCCACTGGAACTTGATAATAGAAGCCATACTTGCTTTTCTTAATTAAGGCATGATGTGCAAGTGAGACGCTGAATTGTTGTAGAGTGATGGAGCAAGGGATGATTGTGAGTATTGTGATCAAGTTTTGGGTGTATTTATAGTGGAGTGGTCATGCCATAACTTATTTAGGGATAAATTGCTTGTAACCCAAGTTTAGTTTTCGAATTATTTGTGTAAATTATTTTATGGACCAATCAAGACTTGACATGTCACGTGTATTGAGATAAATGAAGTGGCAGTACTACTCCAACCACGTATATATCAGGTGCCTTTGTTGCATTGCAGATTATAATACTTTCCTTGAAATATGTAAACTATTTCCAGCAAAAAGAAAATAAGTTTCCATTTTTCACCAATTATGTATATACATGGCTTTACGCACGATAAGGGTTTTGTTAATTATTTATTTCATATTATCTCTCACATAAAACATTTTTAACATTCTTTTGTTTGGGTTTATTGGCATTAGAGACCCATGTTCTCTTTTTGTGCACTCTTAGCTTGTGTTAAGATGACTTTGAAATGATGGGATTTTGAAATGATGGGAATTTGAAGTGAGGGGATTTCAAAGTGATGTGATTTTGAAATGAGGGGACTTCAAGTGATGGGATTCATAAAGTCACTTGTTTAGCTAAATATTTTGTTGGTGGGATTTGATTGGGTAATTTCTTGTATTTTTTTTTTTTTGTGCCTACATATCATCAAATTACATAGTCGTTTGAAATTAGAAAAGTATAATTAATAATACATAATTGGAACTAAACCTTGTTTGAAATTAGTTTTCTAATCTTTCTTGATGAACTTCATCAAGAGTAGCTTTTTTTGCATTTGATTTTGTCCTGAATTGTTTAATAGAAGCAGCCATTTTTGCAACTGCACCAACAATGACATCTTCAGCCTTTAACTTTGGGTTTGAAGAAATATTAGATGTAGAAGAAGCTGCCTTTCTCTTTGGAGTATCATCCCCAATTTCCTCAGTTGCACTTACACTCATACTATCTTCTTCAACACTCATCACATCATTTAAGTCATCTAGATGTTCAGCCCCTTCGCCAGTGGCCCAATCCTTTCCAAACCCCTTTGAAACAAGCACAGCTAGAGCTCTAAATAACAAGGCTATGACTTCCTTTTGATTTATAATTAGTCAAACACTTTTACTCACTGTCAGCAAGCAATTCATAACATTATGATCATAATTAAACAAACAAATAAGCAGTGAATTTGTCTAAACAGAGTAACCACCTGTAGCTACTCCCAGTCAAAGTTCAAGTCACATTTGAGGAAGGAAGAAACAAAATACAATAGATGTAGTCTCTAATTTAAAGGCAAATTTGTGAGGTTGCTGTTTGAGAATCTGATTGAGTGGAAGAAAAAACATAAACCAACTGGGAAAGGCACCAGCAGCATAGACTAAATTTCATGGGAACACTTAAATTAACAACAGAAACCAACTAAAAACTACAACCCATCAAGCATAATGGACCATAATAATTGCATAAAGGAAGGTGCTCAAGATTAAGCTGTACCTTACATGCAAACCCAAAACCCAAAAGACCTTCAGAAACCCTCTTCCTCTTGCTCTTTCTTTAGTTCTCTCAAGTCAACCAATTGCTATATAGTCTTGAGAGTTTGAAGACTCTGAAGTGTACAAAATCACATATACTGGCTGACTAGTTCCTCTCTTTATATACACTATCACCAGTAGTTGTAGGTGGTGATTTGAAAGTAAATCTCATTGATTATGAATCAGTTGGAGGTGGTGATTCAAAAGTGAGATCCATTTCTTGCACCAAATGTAAAGCTAGAGGTCATTTCAGCTGCCCTGATTGCTCTAAAACATATGTTGGAATTTGTTTAAGTGATTTAAATTAAAAATTTCTTCAGCTAGTTGTGCTATCTTAAAATGATAAATCAATGTCCAAGGTTTCTACTTGCTCAGTCACACTGCTTGTTTGGTTTGGTCCAATGATATAGGATGTTAGAGAAAAGCCACATTCAAGAAGAGATAATGCTAATTAAGGGTGATTACACGGTTTTGCTGTTATGATGTTATTGTGGTATAATTGTATACTTTATTGTAGCGTTTCAGTTACGAAACTGAATCCTAATGGTTTACATATTGGAAAGACTAAAATACCCTTCAAAATGGATGGAAAATTGGATGATATCAAAGTCAAGTGACAAATCAAGAATTTTGAAAACTTAAGGTGACATTTTGCTTAAATTTTTCTTTAAGTTGACAAATTGAAACTAATGTATAAGTTCATGTGACATTTCTACAAATATCCCAACTTAGTATGGATGTGTCGATGATATCTCAATTTGCTACTGATCTTGTGCTCCTTCAGCAAGCTATGGCTAGTCCAGGTTCTCAGAAGTTGTGTGGTAAGACTTGTCCAACAAAAACAAAGGGGAAGAAATATACTCACTCAAATAGCAAACTTCAAATAGCAAGCCACATTTGGATACCTCTATTCAGACTCACACAATGGCAACATTCCAGTCCATGCCATCTCAGTCCCAGACACTTTAGATGCTCCATCAATCTCAGACACCTTTGATCTCCAATGCTGGTGGTACTATTGTATCCAAACCCCCATATCATATTTTTTTCCTTCACAGCAGCAAACACTTTTACACCTATGCTATATTGTAAATTTTTTGGTATGAAAGTTGGATTTATGAAAGTTTTGGCATTCTTATATAAGTAAGGGCCTAGATAGAAAAAGCGCGAGGGCTAAGATATATGAAGTTTAGGCCTGGGGCAGGATCGGTTTGGATCGGTAGAGGGCTCTTCCGTTAACCAAACCAAAGACTTCGGTAGACCATTTTCTCTTCCGTTAACCAAACCAAAGACTTCGGTAAACTTTGGATCGGTTAACCTAACATTCGGTTAAAAACGGGTCGGTAGGCCAATACTACCGTAATAAAAACATACTAATAAAAATATAATTTATAATACTTTCACATAACATAAGTTCTTGAACAAATACACCAAATTATCCTTTTAAAATATAAAAATCTAATAACCTAATTCAATATGTACTCAAGATGTATTGGGAGCCACTTGTGTTTGTTGTTTGAACTTTTGAGTGTTCTTTTTATTGAATTCTCTACATTTATGTAAATGATTTTGACATTTGTTCCGCGGTGGGTTCTTTATTTTTTCATGCTGAATCCAACCATATAAAGAATATAAAATTTGGATCAACAGTTGGAAAGTTCCAGGTAAAAAACGGGACAAAGGTCGAAAGCTGGAAAACATAGGAAGTTCATAAATTCCTCTCTGACCAAAAAGTGCTACAGTACTGGATAAGTGATACAATGGTGATAAAGCAGTGATACAATGGTGATAAAGTAGTGACACAATGGTGATAAGAAGTGATACAGTGGTGATAAAAGAGTGATACAAAATGCTGATTGTATTTACCTTTGGTTTCTTGTTTTGTATTTAAATAATAAAATAAGTATAAATATCGGATTGGTACGGGTTTCCGTCGGGTTAGGAATTTTGTTTCCGTTAACCAAACCAAACATTTCGGTACGGATCGGAATAATTAAACCGTCGGGTTAGGAATTTTGTTTCCATTAACCAAACCGTCGGTGCAAATTTACGGTGGACGCGCGGATAATTCGGATGAGATGCCCAACCCTAATGAAGTTTATGATAGGTTTTATATCAAGATTAATAAATAATTATTGTTCACACATCTGTGATTATCAATTGCTGGTTGGAATGGTTTTAGCAAAAAAGAAAAATTGCTGGTCAGAATAAATCCACACTAACGAATGATTCACATTTGTATCATTCTTGATTTTTTTTTTTTGGGTCAAAATCCATGAAATGAGCTATTATTCGGTGAAGGTGTTTGTAAGTTCGTAACAGTGGGCTTGCCATTAGTCTGGTAGATTACTAAGAGCAAGTCCACCCATTTGCCTTGGCAAAAGGTAAGGGGAGGCAAGGAGGGGACTGTTTACATGAATAGTGCCTGCATCAGCGGTTTTTTCAAATGTATTCCCACTCATTGTCGTGGCAACCCAAGAGCAACTACTATTGACATGAGATATGAGGAGAGGAATTTATATGGAGTGTTGGTGTGGGAAGTGAAGAAAATGGCTAGGTATTTATAGAAAAAAAATTCTGAAATTTTTATTTTTATTTTGTTTTTCCTTTTTTTTCAATTTTTTGGTATTTAAATTGGATGCTGACATAAGTGTGCAACCCAAACAAGTCTTGCCTTTGGGCTCACCCAAGCTTGAGTATGTAACATCCCAGGTTTAAAAAAAGAAATAAAATAATTAAATTAAGAGGAAAATAAATTGAAATAAACAATAAAAATAAAATGATTTGGATTAATTAAGGGTTTTGAGAATAATAATTATTTACTTAATTTTAAAAGGTGGCAAAAAGGTCATTTTAAGTTCGAGAAGGAATTTGGGACTTTTGGATGGTACCGTTTAATAAGCACGTCGAAACGAGTTCGTAGACATGCGGTAGGCTTGAATCGGACTTTTAACGAGAGAGATACGAGGTAAAAACCTCGTAATAATTTCGAAGTTTAATTTGAATAAAAATCAAAAAATCCCTCATTTCTCTCTCTCTCTCTCTCTCTCTCTCTCTCCCGTGCGCAGCCAAACCCCACCCCTTCGCTGTTCCTCTTCACCGGCGGCTTCTTTCAGCCGCCGTCGCGCCACGGTCCACCAGAAGCTGAGACCGGTCCCGGGCTGACCGGCTGGTCTTCCTCTTCCAATCCCCAGCCAAGCCCAGCCGCCACCACCACCGGAAGCCACCGGAAAATGCAGAAAATCGCGGCTGGTTTTTGACAGATTTTCCCATCGCTCGTTCTCCCTCAATTCTCCACCAAATAGGACGAATGAGGTATGATTTTCGACTGATTTTCACGTTCTAGCTGCTGGTTGGATAGGATTCCAGAAATTGTGAGAGTTTGTAGCTCGATTTTGGAATTAGGTTTCAGCCGGATTTCAATTGTAATTTCCGGCCACTTCCGGCCATTTCCTGGCCTTCACCCAAGAACAAAAGTGACTCCAAATTAGGGGTTTTACCTAGGGTGGGAGTTTGGAGCCGTGATTTTGAGATTTTCCGGCGATGCGATATCGCTTGGGACACTCACGCGCTGCCGCGCGTGGGGGCGCCTAGGCACTGTATCAGAGGGGCATTTTATCCCAATGCGATCCTCTGGTTGTCACGAGCGTGTAGGATTTTACGGATCTCAATTCGGATAACGTTTGAACCCGAACGGATTTTACATTTTGTGTGATTTCCGGGTTCGATATGTTAGAACCGTTGGATCACTTCCAAATTAATATATGTTGATCTAGGTATTCCCAGGATCGTGTAGGATTCGAACGGATCGTGAATAGAGCCCCGATGTTCCGATTCAATAACTTAAAGTTTGTGTTTTACGATAACCGTCCGAAATCGTGCGATCGTGCAGCGATCAAACCGTCCAATCTGAACCAAACTTGTAGGACATGTTTCCTAAACCTTGAAGAATCCATAGGAACGTTTGGATCGTAAAACGGAGGTCGTGGGCCCCGCGGCCCAGTTGACCAAATGTGGAAAGTTTGTGTTTATTGTTTTAATGATTTCATTTGAAATATATTATATATTTGATTAATGGATTTCATATATTATGAAGTATTTGTGTTGTATATTTGGGTTTGGATACTTTTGAATATCTTGAGTGTAGATTTACAATAATTGAGAAAGTGCTATCGTTGTTGATTTTGTGTGGGGTACTTAGAATGTTAATTTGAATGCTTTAGCACTACCTTAGGTACCTCTCCCGGTTATGGGTTTTATGTTTGAGATTTATTTATTTTGCCCAGGCCCGTCGGAGTTTGCCCAGGCCCTTCGGAGATTTATTTATTTTGCCCAGGCCCGTCGGAGTTTGCCCAGGCCCTTCGGAGATTTATTTATTTTGCCCAGGCCGTACGGAGTTTGCCCAGGCCCTTCAGAGATTGATTATTTTTCCCAAGCCCGTCGGAGTTTGCCCAGGCCCTTGGAGATTGATTATTTTGCCCAGGCCCGTCGGAGTTTGCCCAGGCCCTTCAGAGATTTGATTATTTTGCCCAGGCCGTCGGAGTTTGTCCAGGCCCTTCGGATGTGTTCTTAATACGATGCCTTGGGAGGAAAGTGATAATGTATCAATGTGTTTTTATGGATTTAGAATTGTGATGGATCTGAAATGTATGGTTGGTTTTGTTGTAAATAATTATCTATTATGGAAGTTGTGACTGTTGAGATGAGAACTACGTGTGGCTTGATCCCTTGTCCAAGGGTACGTAGGCAGCCTGGGGTCTCACCAGGTGCAGCGCGGAATATCCTGCGTTTAAAAAGGTTTGATCGATTCTGAATGTGTGATTGGATTTTTGATGTGGTTAATGGATTTGAATCCGATTTAATGATTTTGGGGGTAATAGTATAATTGTTTGAGATCATAAATGGTATGGTTTATGTATTAATTGACCTAAGAACATTGTTGGTTCTACTTAGAATTACCTGAAGGCCGGAGGCCTATTATGTGATTGCATGATGTTAACTTGTGCATGCTGCCAGTTGGTGTTTTAAAATGTGTTTTATGCAGGTTAAAATTTTTGGGGAATGTTCAATTTCCAGGGAGACTGCCGAATTTTCGGCAGAAAGTCTGGTTTTTAGTAAGTGGGCCTGACATCGGTAAGATGTCGGAATTTCCACAGGATTCATCTTGAGGTTCGAGGAATTTAGAGGGCGGGTCCTGCAGAGTATGGCCCACTGCTGCCTGGACTCCGGTTTACCCCTACCAAAGTTCCTGTGCCCCCTTGTTTCCTTGCTAGTTTCGTGACATGTGGCAAGCCACTTAACACCACTTAACTCTATTAACTCTTTTTGCTTCTTTTTCCTGTTTATTTTTTTGCTTTTTCTCCCTGTTCTGCCCCTTTCTCTCTTCTCTGGTTTCCCTCTCCCCCTCTCTCCTTCATCTCCCCTCCTCTCCTTCCTTTTTTGTTCTCTTTTCCAGATCTCCACCTCCACATTTTTTCTTTCTCTTTTTTTTTGTTGCTTTTGCTTTGTTTTTCTTTTTCGGTGGAGATCTAGAATTTAACTTTGTTGTTGAGTCTAAATTTCCCTTGAAGATGGTTGGGTGCAAACTTAAATTTGGGTTTGGCATACTCTCTCATATTTTCCTTCTAGGCCCACAATTTGAGTTTTGATTGAAAACAACTAAATTCCAATATAAAACTCATATTTGGATTTGATTTTTCCTTTACATTGAATATGGGCTAACCCATATAATAAGTCATAGTTTTTGAGATATTTATTCAAAAATTCATTTTAGCATGATATATTATATAAAAATTTATATAGAGTCTATTTAAAGAGAAAAACCCGAAAACTAGCCACTTGTCATTTTCTAATTGGTTCTAGTATGTTAAAATTTTATAAGAACTAATTAGAAAATGACAAGTGGCTAGTTTTGAGTTTTTCTCTCCAAATAGGCTCTATAAGGGTTTTTGTATAATATGTCATGTTAAAATGGAACTGTTTGTAGAAAGCCTTTTTTTTTTCCCTGGAATGCCCAAAGGGTTTTGGAAATGCTTGCCTTCATCTGATGCTCAAATTTAAGTATAAAAAATAGAGTTGTCATGGAAATGACTTATAACTTTAATGATTCGCATCCTTATCCAATGTCCTAGAATGGATTATTCGTTTGCACAAACATCTCCTCCTGATCGGTGCATATTTACATATCATTTTGTACCCTTTTAACTTATGATTTGGTTATGTTTTTAAGTTAAACTTGTGCTTTTAATAAGTTTTGTGTTTGTTTCAGTGTAATAAGCTTAAGGACTCATTTATTGCATTTTGGAGACAAGTTAGCACAAATTGGTGTCTGCAGATCAGCCAACTTCACGGATTAGACTGTACTTACTCAAGAAGAACCAGATGATGAGCCATACATCATTGGAAAGATACGGAAGTCTAGTTTCTGTAGAATTTTACGGTTCATGATTCCGAGTCTTCTAGAGAAAGTTATACATGTTTTGGCAACTTAAGGTCAAATTCGGCAGCATCTGCGTTACTGGGCCAAAAATCACATTTGAAGGCCTTTCCGATTTTTCCTTGAGTTGGGTTGCATATGCTTGGAAAGATAAGACAAAGAGCTTCAAGATCCATATTTTTCCAGATTTTTCAGACTGGAGCCACAAGCCCAAAACGAGCCCACAAGCTGGCTGCAATGCATTGTCATGCATGACATATGCATGATGAAGTGTTGTTGATTGTGGGAAAGTTTGGTGAAGCATATTCAATACATATATTTGAGTGGAATTTTGCAGCAGCCAAATGAGCCAAAAGATGTTGAAGTGGATGATGCAACACTAAGCCTAAAGACAAGAGGAATTGTTTTCAAATGCAATTGTGTGTTAGGTTAAGTTGGTGAATTAAGTGTAGTGTGTTAGGTGAAGTTAGTGTGTTTACATAATTCAATTGTATAATTCAGATTTTCAACCTCCTTAGGCCTATAAATAGTGAGGTTTCCTAAGCTTGTAAACACACCCCAAGGGGGGAGCTCTCAAGCACTTCTCTAGAGCTCCCTTCCCTTCTCTCCCTCAAATTCTCTTAGTTTCCCTTTGTAGTTCTCAATTGTTGTAATAAGATCATTCTACTAAATTTTCTTTCTTCTAAATTCTCCAAACACTTCTCTATTCTCTTTCAAAGTTCTCCATGCTCTCAAACATTTCCCAAACACTTTCTCTTCCAAAATTCTCAAAGTCCCCAAACACTTTCTTTTCCGAATTCCCCATGTTCTCAAACACTCTCTTCCAAAATCCACAAAGTTCTCAAACACCACTTTCCTTACTCTTCCAAAATTCTCCAAATCTCTCAAACACTTCTCCCTTCTCTAAAGTTCTCAAACACAATTCCCATTCCTTCACCAAATTCTCCAAGTTCTCAAACACCTTTCTCTCCATTCCCTAAATTCTCAAACTCTCCAAGTTCACAAACATTCTCCAAATTTCCCAAACACTTTCTTCTCCCTTCTCAAAGCTTTCAAACACAATTCTCATTCTCTTCCAAAATCCTCAACGTTCTCAAAATACCTCTCTACTTTCTTCTCCAAAAGCCCCCATGTTCTTGAACACTTCCCAAACACTCCTCTCTTCTCTTTCTCAAACACATCTCTCCTCTCTTCCAAAAGTCTCAATGTTCTCAAGTGTTGTACAAAATCCTTGTTTTATGTTCTTTTGTTTTCATTTTTGTTTTGTGTAGGAAAACCGAATTGGATCATTCAATCACCAATCCCTGTGGAATCGACCTCGCACTTACATATGCTATACTACTGAACGGCTCGTGCACTTGCGAGTATCACAAGTTGAGGATGCAGCTGAATCTATTTTGGTGCAGCTAAATCTACGCAACACCTACCATGTCGATAGCCCTCTCCGTTGGAAGTTAAGTACGCACCTACTCTAATGGTAGCTTTCACAGTCCTTGATGGGTAGATTTCACACAATCCCTAATGGGTAACATTCTTCGTTTTTATACTAAAATTGTGTACTAGCTTCACAATATAGGAATTTGTTAATCTGTTAGCTTTCACTCGTGGTTGCCTCTCTGTTAAAAGTTAAGCATATGCACCTACCTCAACAGCAGCTTTTAGACAAATCCTAATAGGTAGCCATATCCATGTTTATAATTTGTTGTGTGCATCCATCCCCATGACACCTACGCACATCCCTAACATTTGGCCATATCTAACATAACCCTCCCTACTGTTAGTGTTTTGCTACTCAAGCTGAATTTGTGGATTGGTAGTTAGAGAGAAATGAAGGAATAGAGAATAGCTGATTGAAAGAATTCTCTGCTTACTCACAAAGTATGTGTGTAAGAGTTTGTATATTTTCTATCTGTAAGAATGAGCTCACACGACATGTACCACATGACCGTCAGCTCTTAGCTGGATTCACACAAGCTACAATGAATCTCAGCCATCCATCTAGCTCAAATCTAGGATTACTAATAGTGGCTATTTTCAGCCTTACACGATTGAAGCCTTACACTTGTCATTCTCTAGGACTAAGTGAATACACAATTAACTCTACAACTCTACACCTACACCTAATATGAAATCAGACTCATTACTTACAACTCTACACCTACACCTAATATTCCTATCTAGCATTCTAGTCACCACGAAAATTTTCCAATATTTTTAATTTCCTCCAATATCTTATATGTGTTTATGTGTGTCTATGCTTATGTCTATATGGTCTATTATCACATATAATCAGAGATGGACAAAATCACATAAATTTTATTTTCACGATCACGCAAAACTACAAGTTTTTATTTTTATATATTAATTTATTTCAATCATGTCGGAAGGTATGAATCAAAAAACATTTAATTAGGTATCTAGTGGTTAAAAACGCATGACCACACTGCATGCCATATTTTGATTCAATATAACTAAATTTCTGTAACAGAAAAATAAAAAATATATATATTATAATATTTGTTACATAAAATGACTTGAGTGAAATTTCCATTAGGCTCTGATTGAGTTTGATTTGGGTTCCACGAGACCTCTTAGCCCTTGAAGAATCCAACCCGACAAGGCCCAAATGTTTACGTCTAATGAGTTGTTTATTATTATATTTTAAAAAATATAGTTGTGCAACCATATTATCTATATATATAAAGTAAAAGGTAGAGAATGGTGAAACATTCAAAATACCAGAACATGTCATTGGTTAATGCAAATATTAATATAGATATTTAGTCAAATACTCAATCCTAGACATGTATTTATAAAAATACCCAAGCACTATTTAAACATAGAAACATACCCAAAATGGGTTTTGGATATGTGTGTAATGATGAGTTTTTGGTATGTTTATAAATGGGTTTTGAGTGTGTTTAATGATGGGTTTTGGGTATGTTTATAAAGTGTTTTGGGTGTTGGGTATTTTTATAATTTCAGCCTCCATTTTGGGTATTTTAGTGAAACTCCCTAATTAATAATTGAAATTATTAATTAAATGAGGATAATATGGTAAATTCACACTTTTTCATATTTAAAAAAATTAAAATTAAAAGAAAATCAGATAATGGATCCTATTTTTATGGAACACAACTACCCATTATCTTTTTAAATTCTAAAATAAATTTTTTGAAGGTGCGGAAGCGCGTCCAGAGATGCTAGTTTATTAGAAAAAATTAAGAAAAAAGACCCAGGTATAGCATCGCGATTGTACTATTTATTAACAAAATTAAATAAAAAAGGACCTGTGTAATAGCGCCTATACTATTTATTTAATAATAATAATAATAATCCACAATAAGAACTAACAGCATGAATAACACAATTGCTCAACCTCGTTGAGCCCTTGACAGTTCCTCTTGCAATAATCTTGGCTATTGGAGTTTTAGGGCTCATTGTATACAAGGGTATCTTTACTAGAAATTATGTGATTTTGAAAATCATTACACTAATAAACCTTTACTTTGCCCCTCTTAGGTCCCACTATATAAGTGTATTACAAGTACCCTTATGCTTAGGAAAGACAGTTAACAGAGATAGGTTTCGCTAGACGCAAAACATAAGCTTTCTAGTTTGAGAGTTTGCAAAGAAGGGTGCCCTAGCAATTTTGAAATTTTGTGGCCCACTTCCATTAGTTTATACTTTATAATTATTAAGTTGCTAGCTTCAACATATCCAAAGCGGATATTGGAAAGAGAGAAATTTCATAGTAAATAAATATGAGAGTTCAATTTTTTTCTTCTTCTTTTTGTACGTGGGAATGTTTGCTTTTGATCTACCTAGTTCTCTCGACTACTACTAAATTATGTTTCTGTACACATTATTTGTCGTAGAGAATTGCATGCTGAGTTGGAGTGATCTTGGTAATTGCTTCACTTTTCAAACAACACTTTACATGAAGAATACTACCACTTCTTTTACTACAACACCCATAAAACTTTGTTTGAAATTGTTGTTCTGGTTGCAAAAAAGATTGCAAAATCATCATCTTGCATTTTTCTTACAACAAGTAAGAATTAATCTTAGCTTCTCAAATTCTTTCATAGTTAGTAAAATTTGAAATGGGAAACATACGAATAAAATATGTACATGTCAAAATTTTGGCAAGTTACAACTGAAAAGTTCGGCAACTATGTAATATTTTACTATAATTGATTTAAATATTTAAATATATATTATTTTTATTCAATAATATGTGAAAATTATGTGTATAATACGTGAATTTTGTGTGTATTATTGAAAATTTTATAATAATAAAAAGTACGTGTATTAAACATGAAAAATATGTACATACATGTACAATATGTGTATTGTATGTTTGCTATTTAAAAAATGTGTATTTACCGAGTCTTTAAGACGTGTACAAAAAATGAAAGTATTATTAAAAAAAAATGTACGTACATGTATAATACGAGTATTAAATAGGAAAATGCTAAATTCTTTATACGGGTAATAACTCTAGAAAAGTAAAAAGTCAAAAGGAGACAATAGAGACTCTGGTGATGGCCTAATAGTAATGGATAATGCTCTAAACTACTCTTATCGATAAATGAAAATAAGGGAAATTTTTTAAAAAAATAATAAAGAAGATCCCAATAAATATTTAATTAGTATAGTTGCGCGGCCATTTAAATAAAAAAATTAAATAAAAAGACACGATAATTGTAGGATTTTGAGTCCATGTGTTCCAGTCTAGGAGTTATGGTGTCATTTGACACGATACTTAACATGAATATCTATTATTGTTCAGATACCTCTAAAAAACACAATTTAGTATCATACTTTATAACAATCCTCTTTAATAATTTCTTACCATTCAACTGATCTGCTGCTCAAAATGCATCAAACAACCCGAGGAATGATTTCTGAAGGTCTCATAATCTACTATAGTAATTGTGCTCTCTGTTTTTCTGATTAGTGTGGAGGTTTTATGTGGCCATGAAGGTTCATTGCTTGAAGGACAGTATTTTCACGAATTAAATTCTGATGTAATTGAAAGAGGATGTCACCCGTATATTAAAACTCTAGGCTCTCTCTGTTTAGTCTATGGTAAATCTAATTTAGTTGTCTCCCAGCCAACTTTAGATAAGAATGTTTAGGTTACATTAGTTAAAATCTTAAATGTAATGAGCAGGAGCTTAAGAGAACAAAAACAATCTCAAGTCTGTTCATTGGAATAGTTTAGATAGTAAAAGTTGAAATGGTTCATAAGGTTTGGGGCTAGCCCAGGTAGTAAGGGAACATGGAAAAGGGTTAGGGTTAGGATTTGGCTAGATGATGAACTAGATCACATGCCTGGTTCTTGAATTCCTGTTCGTTGTTCACATATTTTTGTAAATTTACTTTGAAGTATCTATTCTTTTAACCACTTAACTACTTGTGCTATTGACTCCTTGAACCAAACGGGCCTTAATTCCTGATGGTCTTGGATAAGATCGTAGTAAACGGTATTCAATTTTAGTATGATGATGGAAAGCTGTGCAAGCAGATCTATTTGCTACGCTTGGATTAGAGTGAGAAAGTCATGCCCCAAAAGAAAGTTAAAAACAAAAACAGACGTGTGAGAGATGATAAGAACCCATCCACAAAACTTTCTAACATTTTCTTTTTGACATCTTAAGTTCTATGTTACATGTAATGTATGTTGAGAAAAAATGGCTAAATTAAAAGATACAAAATATCAGACTAGCGACCGGTCGCAAGTTATGAGCGACCGGTCGCCCGGTGGAAGCCTGAAGCTAAAATGGAATCTGTGGAAAGCGACCGGTCGCTTGTACCTGGCGACCGGTCGCCCGGACGATGCTGTTTTCAGTTTCTACGCGTTTTCAAGTCTTCCTTGGTGTGCTACCACTTTCTATCGACTTGCAAGGATATTTCTGATCACTTCTGAGATATTAAGAGGTGACAAGCAGGTGGAAAGCTGGGGAGAACACATTGGCAAATTGATAACTTGTTTCATGAGTGTTTTCTCTCTTGGTTCAAGAGATTGATGGCAGCTAGCAACCATTGATCACTTGCTTTGTGAGCTGCCATAACAGGTGTCTAAAGTTGGATAACTAAAGCTAGAACATGCAGAACTTAATGATACCTTATCTTGGAGTCCAAAGGCTTATATAAGAGGGAAGAGGAAGCAAGAGAATATTAAGTTGTTAAGTGCATAAGTTGGTGCAAAGTAGAGAGAGTTGAAAAGAAGCTGAAACTTGTAAGTTCAGAAAATACCAAGGGGAGAGCAAGAGAGTTCTCTAAGTGTGTCAAGGTGTTGAGCAAGGGTGAGAGAGAAATAGATTATTGAGGGTAGTGTTTTAAGGGGGTTTCCTTCTTTGTAAACCAAAGTTGTAACCTATCTTCATTAGTCAAAGTTCTCAAGGAGATCACCAAAGAGGAAGTAGACAATTTGCTGAACCTCTATAAACACTTGTGTCATTTCTATTTTGGTTAAATTTTTGTGTGTGTGTGTAAGACTCATCCATCATTGAGTTTGTCACAAAGTTCATCTACAATAAGGTCCTAAGGGGAAGTGAGTTAGTATTAATTTACAACAAGTGGTATCAGAGCTGTGTTTTGGCAGCTGTGCTAGTTCTTCTTTTGGAGTGCTAGTGTGTTGAAGATGACAAGTGAACAAGAAGTTGAGAGTGGTAGCAGTTCACAACATGTGAAGCAACCACGGGCAGCAAGTATGAAGGTGGAGCTAAAGCCTTTCAGGGGAAGGAGAACTTCACCCTTTGGCAACGAAGGATGAGGTCAGCTCTTACACAACAACATCTCCATGTTGTGTTAGTTGGCAAGGAGAAGAAGCCAGCAGACATGAAAGAAGAGGAGTGGAGTGTACTTGACGAGTTAGCCGAAGGAGCCATCGAAAACTACCTCTCCGATGATGTGCTCATCAACGTGTTGAAGGATACGGCAAAGCAAACATGGGAAAAGCTCGAAGAGATGTTTGCGGGGAAGTCGCTCTCGAACAAACTCTTCCTAAAGGAAGAACTCCTAAATCTGAAAATGGAAGAATGAGGTAATCTAATGGAACATTTAAGTAGTTTCAATAGATGTGTTGCTGATTTGCAAAGAATGGAAGTTATTTATAGTACGGAGGATAAGGCACTTATGTTGCTAACATCCTTACCTCCGTCCTATAAACACTTCCGAACCACTCTTATGTTCGGGAAGGTCACTCTGGATTTTGAGCCTGTGCTGCAAGACATCATGACGCACCATAGGATGGCTCAACGTTCTGGAGAAAACTCTCAAGGTGAAGGTCTATTTGCTAAGACCGATGAGAGGGGTCGTTCAAAGAGGCGTGAGGGCAAGAAAGGCAAGAAAGGAATATCAAAATCCAAGGCGAAAGAAGGTTGTTTCAAGTGTGGGTCAAAGGAGCACTGGAAGAAAAATTGCCCTCATATGGAAAGAGAAGAAGAACAAAGGGAAGAATGCAGCAAACACAGCTGAGGAAGTCACGGAAAGTGATGGTGAGCTTTTATGTGTTAATGGCAATGTTAATACTAATACATATGCTAATTCTTCAAGGTGTTTCTCTTCCGATTGGATTTTGGATTCCGGGTGCTCATATCATATGTGCTCAAACAAGGAGTGGTTTGACACATATGAGAAAGAAGAAGGTGGCGAAGTTGTGATGGGGAATGGCTCGGTTTGTAGAGTCATAGGCACCGGTACAATCAGAGATAAAGATGCATGATGAGACTGTTAGGACGCTTGGAATGGTAAGACATATTCCAAAGTTGCATAAGAATCTTATTTCCCTTGGAACTCTTGATAAGAATGGTTATTCTATTAAGGCTAATGGAGGGAAAATCATAATCTCAAAAGGTTCACTTGTGATTATGAAAGGAGAGGTTCAACCTAATTGTCTATATAGATTGTGTGGTACTACAATAACAGGTGGAGCAGCTGTGTCCACAAGCAAGGACTCAGAGGATGAAACTCAGCTTTGGCATTTAAGGCTAGGGCATATGAGTGAGAGGGGCATGCAGGAACTACACAAGAGGAAATTGTTGAAAGGTGTTCAAAGCTGCAAGCTGGAGTTCTGCAAATTTTGTACCATGGGAAAGCAATCAAAGATATCTTTCAAGCTACGAGACAAAGAGGAAGGAAGCACATGGGTGCTAGATTATATTCACACGGACGTATGGGGGCCATCACCGGTTAAATCAAAGGGTGGAGCTCGCTATTTCGTGACTTTCTTGGATGATTTTTCCAGGAAGGTTTGGGTCTACTTCATGAAGGAGAAATCTGAGGTCTTCACCAAATTCAAAGAGTGGAAGGCGGAAGTGGAGAACCTAACCGGAAGAAAGATCAAGATCCTAAGGAGTGACAATGGTGGTGAATATAAAGAAAACAAGTTCCTTGAGTTTTGCAGAAACGAAGGCATTAAGAGGCACTTTACCGTGAAGAAGACGCCCCAACAAAATGGAGCTCCAGAAAGGATGAATAGGACTCTCATGGAGCGTGAGAGATGTATGAGGATTCATGCAGGATTGCCCGAATCATTTTGGGCGGAGTCAGTTAACCACGCTGCCTATTTGGTTAACCGATCACCTTCAAGAAATCTTGAGTTCAAATGTGCAGAGGAGGTATGGTCAAATAAGTCAATAGATTTTTCTAATCTTAAAGTGTTTGGATGCAGTGCATTTGCACTTATTCCTAGTGATGAAAGATCCAAATTGAAGCTTAAGTCTCTTGAATGCATTTTCATTGGCTTCGAGAGCGGTGTGAAGGGCTACAAGCTATGGGATCCAGTGAACCACAAGAAGATACTCGCAGAGATGTTGTGTTTGATGAAAAGACCATGCCTATGAACAAAGTCAAGAATTCAGAAGCAAAGGAGGATGTTGTTGGGAGAGAAACAACCATTGAAGTTCCACTCAAGAAGGTGTCAAGGAAGACTTCACAGAAACAGCCAACTGAAGACGTTCAGGAGGAGGAGGAGTCTGACATTGAGGAGGAAGAAGCTGGGCAATATCAACAACAAACTCAAGAAGAAGAAGATGCTCAAGAAGTGGTGGAGCCATCATCTATAGCTCGGTCCAGGCCCAAGAGAACCATCAAACCACCTCAAAGGTTTGGATGGGATTTGATACTCAGTTCACTATGCCCTAAATGCTAGTGAAGAAGAACCAACCACGTTCCAAGAAGTGTTGAAAATGAGGAACGGGAAAGTTGGATGGAAGCTATGATGCAAGAGATGGAATCTCTACACCAAAACTCAGTTTGGGAGTTAGTTCCTAAACCCAAAGATCGCAAGGTTATTGGCTGCAAATGGGTGTTTAGGAAGAAAGAAGAAATGCATGAGAAGGGAGCCACCATGTTCAAAGCTCGATTGGTGGCCAAAGGATACTTGCAAAAGGAGGGAGTTGATTATGATGAAATCTTCTCACCGGTGGTGAAACATACTTCTATACGGCTACTTCTCTCTATAGTAGCCCAAGAGGACATTGAGGTGGAGCAAATGGATGTGAAAACTGCTTCCCTCCATGGAGACTTGGAGGAAGACATCTACATGAGCCAACCTCAAGGGTTCATTGAAGCAAGCAAGGAAAATCTGGTTTGCAGGTTGAAGAAGTCTTTATACGGGCTGAAGCAATCTCCAAGGCGGTGGAATAAGTGCTTCGATTCCTTCATTATGAAGATTGGATCTAGAAGATGTGAATCAGAATTTCTGTGTATACAAGTCATACATTTAAGGATGGTAACTTCATCCTTTTACTTCTTTATGTTGATGACATGCTAATTGCATGTAGAGATATGTCAAAAATCCAGGAATTGAAGACATTGCTTGGAAGGGAGTTTGATATGAAGGATCTAGGCTCTGCACAAAAGATCCTAGGAATGGAGATAAGGATGGGCAGAAACGCAGGCAAGCTATGGCTGTCACAAAGTAAGTACATTTCCAAAGTACTTGAAAAATTCAATATGATGGATTGCAAGCCCGTGTCTACTCCTTTGGCGGAGCATTTCAAATTAAGTGCACGGGATTGTCCTTCTACGGATGATGAGAAGGAAGAAATGAGCAAAGTACCATATGCAAGCTTGGTAGGGTGTCTCATGTATGCAATGGTTTGCACACGCCCGACTTAGCTCAAGCCGTAAGTGTGGTGTCAAGATACATGGCGAATCCAAGGATACTTCATTGGACAGCAGTGAAGTGGATTCTCAGGTACTTGAAGGGCACAAGGAGGCTTGAGATATTGTTTGAAAAACAACAAGGTAATGCATGTGTGTCAGGGTATGTAGATTCTGATTATGCAGGGATCTAGACAAGAGGAGATCCACCAGCTGGATACGTCTTCGTTTGTGGTGGAGGGCCGATTAGTTGAAGAGCGGTGTTACAATCGGTTAGTGCCTTGTCTACAGGCAGAGGCGGAGTATATGGCGCTCACGGAAGCTTCGAAGGAAGCAGGTATGGCTGAAGAGATTGGCTAAGGAATTCGGGATAGCCCAAGACTTGGTGGTGATTCAAAGTGATAGTCAAAGTGCAATCTACCTAGTGAAGAACCAAGTATTTCATGGAAGATCTAAACACATTGATGTCCGATACCACCGGGTAAGGGATTGGGTGAATGATGGAGACGTCATGATAAAGAAGGTTCATACAAAGGAGAACGCTTCAAATTGTCTGACAAAGCCAGTCACAACGGCAAAGTTCAAACATTGTTTGGGCTTGCTCAATCTTGTTCCATGCTAAGATTGAGGTGGAGTTCTTGAGAGTTATCCTGGACGATTCTCAAGAAATTAAAGATGTCCTGGAAAATCAATGATGTCCACAAGGAGTGTTAATCTCGCCATGGTGGAGATTGTTGAGAAAAATGGCTCAATTAAAAGATACAAAATATCAGACTAGCGACCAGTCGCAAGTTGTGAGCGGTCGGTCACCCGGTCGAAGTCTGAAGCTAAAATGGAATCTCTGGAAAGCGACGGGTCGCTTGTCCTGGCGGCGGTCGCCCAGGACGATGCTGTTTCAGTTTCTCACGTTTTCAAGTCTTCCTTGGTGTGCTACCACTTTCTATCGACTTGCAAGGATATTTTGACCACTTCTAGATATTAAGAGGTGGCAAGGCAGGTGGAAAGCTGGGGAGAACACATTGGCAAATTGATAACTTGTTTCATGAGTGTTTTCTCTCTTGGTTCAAGAGATTGATGACATCTAGCAACCATTGATCACTTGCTTTGTGAGCTGCCATAACAGGTGTCTAAAGTTGGATAACTAAAGCTAGAACGTCAGAACTTAATGATACCTTATCTTGGAGTCCAAAGGCTTATATAAGAGGGAAGAGGAAGCAAGAGAACATTAAGTTGTTAAGTGCATAAGTTGGTGCAAAGTAGAGAGAGTTGAAAAGAAGCTGAAACTTGTAAGTTCAGAAAATACCAAGGGGAGAGCAAGAGAGTTCTCTAAGTGTGTCAAGGTGTTGAGCAAGGGTGGAGAGAAACGGATTATTGAGGGTAGTGTTCTAAGGGGGTTTCCTTCTTTGTAAACCAAAGTTGTAACCTATCTTCATTAGTGAAAGTTCTCAAGGAGATCACCAAAGAGGAAGTAGGCAATTTGCTGAACCTCTATAAACACTTGTGTCATTTCTATTTTGGTTAAATTTCTGTGTGTGTGTGTAAGACTCATCCATCATTGAGTTTGTCACAAAGTTCATCTACAACAAGGTCCTAAGGGGAAGTGAGTTAGTATTAATTCACAACAATGTAATCTCCTTATCTTCCCAGTGAGAGAAACAAGCATATACTCATCACTTGTATCTATGTTGTCATGTTTTTAACTCTCATTGAAATCTCACACATCTATAAGCTTTTCTAGAAGTTACCATTAAAATATGTGAATTTGAGACTAAGAGAAGGACTGTGAGGAGGACTCCTGTGAGTAGGATTGCATGACTTGTGTTCGATTTCTGTTCCTCTCAAAGCGGTTGTAAGGTCCTGGTCCGTAGGAATAGGAATAAGCTTGAAGCTAACCCTACTATTGAAATACAGCCCCACCATATGAATGTCTGCCTATAGCATGACCTACCTATGCACAATGTTGCTTCCTTTAACAAGCTCACCCCGATTATTGAGCTTCCTTCATTGGAATCATACACCAGAAGCTGCAAGAAGGCCATATAGGAGTGAGCCAATTGGGATGTTGGTGATGAGGATGTTATGGTTTTCGCAGACGCTGTTTGGCCCAAAAGCTCTGATGTAATTGAAACGCTGCAGAAAACAAAAAGCCAGAGCTTATCCCAATCAAGCCTGCTTCCTGCACGAAGCATTGCCTCACTGCCTGATGCAGCAAGCAAAAAGAAAGCAATTGGTGTTGGCACCAGGAGCTGCAAGCCATCCAGTTCTTGCAAAATAGATCTTCCTGCATTACCAAGAGGCAGGTTAGCTTTTATTCCATATGGCTTTTCTCATTCTCCAATTGTTAAAAGCATTAGTTTTCTAGATACATACTAGCGCAGGAATTAGGAGCAGGCTGAGAGCAAACGACCAAAGAAGGAGCATGAAGAGTATAATGTGACTAGAGAACTAGTTCAGGGAGCTGTATCCAAGTGATTGTGAAATCTGACCAAGATTGTTGCTATAGACCAACCCAATTGTTCCCCACAAAAATATGCAGCATAGTACAGCCAAAAATCCCAGGCGTACAAGCTGCTTAGCTGAGTGCTCTTCACCTAGCACTGTCAACCTGTCTTTCTCCATCAGCTTCCCAAAACATTCGAAACACCTGAAAAACCCTTCTGTGTCTATCAACCCATGCGAATTAGCATTTGTGGCATTAGTGCTTTCACTTCCTGCAATGAGTTCTTTATGGAGCTCAAAATCATAAGGGTCAACCAAATTGAAGGTAGATGAGTTGTCGGAAGGGAACCTTGAGGGGAAGTTCCTACGAGCCCACTCACGAGCATATGCAATGCCAGGCAGACACAAAGGTAGGAGCAGAAGAAAAAGAGCACCAACTAAGAGCATCCGAGCTTCGATACATTAGAGGATAGGGAGTTGAGGAGGAGTAGATATAGGCCTGTGATCACGGCTAGGATGATTAGGCAAAGAAAAATGATGGAGTCACGGCGAGTGGCATGAGCACGAAGTGACTGAATCGGGGGTTGGCGGAGTGCGGGGATGAGAGCGAGCACGGATGCGAAGAGAGGTACTAGAGCATTGAGGAAGAGGTAGATGGTGTCATCATTTGGGTTTATTGCATTGGCAATGAGCGTGTAGAGAGCTGCACTTACCCCATTGAAACTGATTGTGAGGGACAATGCAAGTGCCCGGTTCGCTTGGAAGTGTTTGATGCATAGAACATAGCAGACTGTGTTGAACCGGGCAGGATCCTACATCCAGCCAACAAGCATAGAATGAATACCTCGCGAACCAAAAATGAAAAATTAACCGTAATCACCTTCTTGATTGAGATTAGAACAATTGCAATGGATGAAGTTAAGCTAGCTTCTCTTATGAGAAAACAATAGGACAAGCTTTACTCTAACGTTATCTTTTTGTATATTTTGGATATTAATACAATATGAGTGGCACTAAATTGTTGCAAATGCCATCAATTTTCAAAGACACTATTTACATCACAAATTTAGCTTTGCTAGCTTTTTCTTTCTTCTAAAACAAAGAACACCCTCACGACATGAAAAAAATCCTTTATTTTTACATCATTAATTCTTCTTAATGAATTGATCTTTTTAAAATATAGAAAAAGAAAGTTGATTAATTATCTTACACTTTCTTTCTAGTTAGTGTGTTTTGGTAAAAGGTTTCTAGATAATTTGTTTATGTTCATATATGCATGGAGACTGTAGAAGTCTTCAGTGGGTCCACAACCTTATTAGATGGTTTGAAGTTTTTTCTTAAGAAGCTGGTAGGTTGAATGATGGATGTGTTTGTTTCACTAACCATTTGCTAACTGTCTCTTTCTATAGTTGAATTTGTTAGGAGACTAAAGGAAACCAATGCTTCAACCTTGATACTTGCGGTTGTGGTAGTTCTATGTGGAGGTTAGAGGTTCACCAAATTTAGGTCAATTTTCCCTTTACTTCCCAAGAAAAGACAAAAATTAAAGATTTATAAAAATTAAAATAAATAAATAAATAAAAACAAAAACCAGTTCAACAAAATTATTAAAAAATTGAAATTTCAAGAAAAACACATTATCATGAATGCAAAAAACCCAGAAAAATATATGACAAAAAATGAAGAGAGCTAACCAGAACATAAGGAGGAGTGATGAGTCTTTGAATGACAAACCATTGGAGGCCATAACCAAACAAACCCATGAAGGCAGCCATGAACATGACAGCCCACAAAGGAAAATACATGAGAGAAACCCCAGAACACCAACCCAATGCCTTCCCCATCTCGGAGGCCACAGAGAGATAGTTGAGCTGCACTTGAGATATCCCAAGAACGGATTTCAAGTCAGAAGAATAGGATGAGAAATCAAAGTTTGTCCCTGTAAATGCTTGTATCCATGTTGCTTGCTCCGAGTATCATCCATTTTCTTGACTGCCCAACCATGATTTCTTGCACCCAAATCTTGATTTCTAATTCTTTGAATTAGAAACCAAAGTTGCAAGGGAGGGAGAGGGCACTTGAGCAAAAGATAGAAACAAGGGTTATGGGGTTTGAGGGAGAAGAAGGGTTTAGAAGTTCTTGGATGGGGTTGATATTGTTATGTCCTAATTTTAACAATTGCTAGATTGTCTTTTTTTGGTGATTTTTTGTTGCCGCCCTCACTTTTATGCATGACTCTCTCTCCACAATCCATATGTGCATATGCTCTTTTATCTATACATACATATATATATGTATATTCTGCCAATGCAATATTTCTCTAAGAAATGTTAAGAAGAAAAGGGTTTTGGATAGTGATGGGGTATATTTGTTGCGGCTTGGTGGGTGGAAATTGCTTGTGCGTTAAGATTATGATTTGTGAAGCCTTGTTTTGAGGAGTTAATGTGTAAGGGGTTGTTAGGACAAAGAAGACCAATTTTGAAAGGCAGTTGCAACTTGCAAGCAGAATACAGGTGATAGTTTTGTTCAAGGGAGTTTGTAATTTGCTGCACCCATAAAAATGTTCACCATAACGACCCTTTTGAATGGAAAGTGATATTTCGTTGCATCAAACAACATCATTTTTTTAGGAACTTAAGCTCCTACTGTTTTATTGGTTATGGATTAAAACACTCTTAAAGAATTACTCCAGAAAAAGACATTCTAATGACAAAGCATCTTATGGTTGAATTACTCTTTCTTTTCATATCGCCTTTTTAAGTTTAAAAGGAAGTTGCCGATTTCTTTTTTTTTTTTTTTTTGGGAAAAAAAAACCTTGGCTCTATAATTCAAACGAGTCATTTCTCTTTGCAAGCAATTCACAATTTGACTAGTTTGCGGATCCTTTTTTTTTATGATTGTAATGAGTTAAGTTTGTATTTGTACTGTAATTTGCAAGTGAGAAGAAATGATAGGGTAAATTTCACTTTATTATTCGTAAGTTTTCCAAAAATTAGACTTTTCTACACAAAGTTTTCTTCTTCTCATTTTCGTTCCCAACGTTTACTTTTACTATCAATCTAGTATTTCCGTCATGTTTTCTATTAACCCATAATGTGGCGGTTAATAAGTTTAAAATTGATGACGTGATGTGATTTTGATCCACTGAATTTGTGCCACGTATATCAACAATTAAAAAAAAATTAAATTTTAAAACAAATACAAAATATAAGTAAATAAATAAATAAAATTAAAAATAAAAATAAAAAACCATTCTCAGCCGCCCCTACCTTCTTCCCTAAACCCTAGCACCCCATCTCCTCACCGCCTCTCTCTCTTCGGATGAACCCAAGCGCAGCCCCATCTCCCATATACTTTCTCTCTTCGATTTAGTCATGTTTTTTGGTTTTTTTTTCTTTTCGTTCAGCAAAACAATAATTACAAAAATCAATTTCTCTCTCTACGACGGTCACCCTCTCTCTTTCTCCTCCCACCGAATGGAACGGACGTTATCGACGAGAGCTTACGGCCTCCGTGAAGGGTTGACAACCCCTAACAACCCATGCCTTGCGCCTTCTCCCTCGCTGCCGCACCCCATTCCCAAAAATTCTCAGCACACCCAACCTCTTCTTTTCCTCTCCAAATTCAACAATTTTTTTCCATACCTGATCTTCAGAACCCTTATCATTCTTAACAATCTCTTCTTTTTTCTTCTTCTATTATGAGAATTTTTTTATTTATAAAAAATAAAAAATAATAATAATAAACAGAGTGGCTAGTGGTAATGGTGCGGATCTGATTTTCGCAGGGCACTCGGTTGTGGCTTGGGAGCGATGAAGAAAAAAATTATTTTACTTGTTTTTCCATTTTTAATAGTTAGTTTTTTTTTAGTTCATGTGGCACAATATAAGTGAATCCAAGTGGGGCCATTGATTGCCACGTCATCATTTAACAGAGCATTTGATGGAATAATTGACGGATGTATCAAAATGGTAAAAAGCCAAACTTTGGGTACGAAGTTGATACAAAAAAACCTTTAGGTAGCAAAGTCATAATTTTGGGAAAATTGCGGATAATAAAGTGAAATTTACCAAAAATGATAAGTCTTAGAATTGTTTAAAAAACGACTCATTATATGAATGAAGTTTCCAACTCATACCCAATTGGGAAACTTTACTTCATCTCAAGATTTGACATGCAAGAAACATAATTTCCAAACATAATTAAGTTAGAGTGAAAATTGCTCATTATGGGCACATTGTTGAACCTTGAATGCAACTTGACCCATAATTTATGTTTTTTTTTCTTTCTAAAAAGGCTTATTTTTTGAAATGTCCCTTATGTTTTAAATTTTGTCTTAGTTTGTCCCTTGAACTTTAAGATAACCACGTATACCTCATGAGCTTTATTTCCACGAGTTATGTTACCCTATTTCGTCTATATTGTGCGAAGAATTGTTAAGTTTGGTGATGTAGACTCCACGTGGCGTGATGATGTTTAGGAAAAAAGGTGTTGATGAGACTAAAAAACCTTTGAATCCATATAAGCTTCCCAAGTATGGAAATTCTGTAAAATATGCCAGCTGTGGGGGCCGAAGGCCATAATTGGCGAGGTTGTAATGTATGATATCTATTTGTTCTTAAAACCTTTGTGTTTTCTAAAGTATTTATTTCTTACGAACTGCATGATGTCTATTTTTCAGGAACCTAAGAACCCAAATTTAAAGCCTCCTAAGAAGAAGAAGAATAGGCTAGGGCAAAGCTTCCTGTAAGACCTCATTCATATTCTTATTAAATGCTCATTAATATCCATATTTGGCTCCTCAATTGTGAAGTTTTGTTTAAGGTGAGAAGGAGAGATAATAAAGAACAAGCTATTGAGAATCATACTATGAATCTAAGGAAAAGGAAAGCAACAACAATTGCTCAATCCCAAGGAGTTGCTCAATCACAAGTACCCTCTAGAGAGGCAAGTCACAAAAGCAAGAGGAAGAAAGCACAACAACACATGCATTTTGTCAGACCCTTTTTCTTACCCATAAAGTGAAAAAGGGCAGAATATGTGGTCCTTGGCGGTTTAAGGCAGATTATGTGGTTTTTGGATACAATTAGACTTGAACTTATGTTTGATGTTTTGATTATGTGGAATTTGTAATGATGTTTTGATGGTTGAGGTAGTTTCATTAAAAGGAACAAAATTGCATATTGGAATTTTGCCATTTGGTTGTTGAAATTGTATCCCTAGTATATAGAAGAGAAACAAGTCAATTCACCCTCTTCCAAATTTATCTTGAGGAATGATCTTATATTTATCAACTTCCAATAATTTCTTAGTAGAACACAATAAACAATAATTAAGCTAGATCTTTAACTGGACATATTTATCTCTCTTAACATAATCAAAGGATTTAAATGCATGTAAGATCCTAATGGGTGTGAGCCTCTCCAAGGTCGCGAGAAATTGGGGGAGTTAGGATCCACCCCATACAATCCTCATTTAAATGGCTGGGCTGAGGCCAGCAATAAGGTAATAAAAGGGATATTGAAAAAAATAATTGAAAATAATCCCAATGATTGACATTCTCTCCTTTCCAATACTCTATGGGCATATGGGACCTCAAAAACGTTTGGTACAAGAACACCACCATTTGCACTCACCTATGGCCATGATGTCGATACTACCCCTTCAATTTTCGGTGAAGTCTTTAAGGGCGGCTTGTTATGCCAAATTGAGTCAGGATGAGTATAATCAAGCCATGACATAAGAATTGGATGACCTTGACGAGGTTAGGTTGGATGCTTGGATAGGTTGAAGACCCAAAATGATAGCTGATGCTCATGTGATCAGAGAATGGTAGCATGGCATCTTCTAGAGAGACCAAGGCATGGCTGCCTCCATCTCTCGCTGATAGATCCATGGTTGTTTCAATGGAGGAAGGGATACAAGCGGTGGACTCTTCAACCTAGCAATGGGGCAGAGTGATTACAAAAATTGTTCATATACTTGAGCTAAATCTAGTAAAAAGTCAAAACATAGCTTAAGCATCCGAGGAGGTAGAGGTAGAATCATCCAATAAGGTGGAGGCCTCTGAGGCCAACTGGGGAATAGGCTTGGATGGTGCATCCCCATTAGTAGGAATGGTGGAGGCCCACCTAAGCATGTTGCTAATAACAGTCGCCTTGTCGATCGGAGAGGGTGTGAAGATCCACTATCCACCTGAAAAGAAAAATATAAGTCCTTTGAAACTCGGGTATTTTGAGAAGTAATAAGGTGAAGTGGAGTTACTTTGGAGTCAGATTCTGAGATTGCTTTAGAACGATGGTTCACAAGGTGGATATGAGGCTATGAGGTCATGTTCAAGAGAGGCTCGAGCTTAAATGAGTCTCTTGAAATATTTGATGTATGAATAAGAAGCATGGGGACAAATATTCAGGAGAGAGCGGGTCACATCTGGGGGTAGGAGGTTCCATGGAACCTTTCTAGCCGAGAGGAACTTAGGTGGAGGATCAACACCTTGGGTGGAAGCACCTTCTGAAAAATCAGAGTTAACTTTCAAAAGTGTTTCCCAAAGAATCCATAGTATCATAAATGTAGATTCCTAGAAAATCATTTAGTATGAAGGATAACTTACGTTGGGTATGGAAGACTGTGACCTTTTCTCTCGCCTTTATTAGAGCTGGAGTCGACAAGGTTGGCAAAGCTTGTCTTCTCAGCGACAGCAGCTACAAATTCTGAAATGTTAGTAAGAACAATTACAAAATCAAGAATGAGACAACAAAGGTTGGACTTTTACCTTTAGCTCGGAGCTTCTTCTTTTTCCACTTTACTTTTATTATTGTTGTAGGAAGATGGTCAATCCTCAAAGATCCTCTCCTCAATATAGGAGCGCAAGCTGAGATAACCAACTAACCTACACTCTCTTACCAAGCAAGAAATATATTTACGAAGCTAAACTATGGGTCCCTGGTTGGAACCATGAAGGACTCAACCAACCTGTTATTGTAGCTCATTAAAGAGGTTACGTCACTTGCCTCATTGGATGCCATCCTTCACGAAGAAAACAAGTTAAGGAATTCTATTAAGGTGACTGGAATACTCTGGACAAAACCTAATTGATAGCCAATGACGACATGATAATAAAGCTTAGAGTCGCACAAGTAGTTGGGCACTTTGGCCACCATTAGGCCATAGGGAAGATCTTTGTTGATGAGGATACTCAGAGTTGGTGCATCTCGTCTTTCATTTCCAGTATGGTGGAGAAAGGCAAGGTCCAAAGCCAAGTACTCTAGAAAGCGATGGTCTAGGCAAATCAACAAGTGGTTACTCCTCATCGTTTGACATTCGTAAAGGAATGAACGCAGTCCTCTTTTATGGTGCTTTCGTAGTGGAAGGCAGAGCAATGATGAGCCCATTAGCAACTTGTTGTAAATCCTGGGATCGTCGGTCCTAACTTGAAAAGTAAAGCTGAAGCTAAAACTAAAAGATCCATATCGGGCCGGAAGCATGCTACTCTATAAGTGTGAGCATGAGCATATGGTGGAAGCCTTTATAACGATAGTCCAGGAAGATAGGAACCATGGTCACCCGATGACCATTTGCAAGAACTTCCGCCAAGGCTTGGAATTCTGGAGTGATTGTGCTAGATCTCGGACATGCTAGGAATATGCATATCCATATCAAGAGGAACGCCACATGCTCTATAAAGGATATTCCATTATTGGAAGGCATTGGGGCTTTAGAGGACTGCCCACTATAGCCAAGATATGCATGTCTTCACCAAATTTCTAAAAGACTTATTTGACTTGCTATAATCAAACTCAAGCATGGAAGAATGGAGGCTTGCTCCTGAATAGTATTTCTCTGTGTGAGTGGAGGTTGGCGATTCGCGGCCAAGTTTAGCAAGGTTGGAGTCATCATTCCAAAAAGAAGTCTCATGCAGTTGGTATATTTAGACCAAAAGCATAGACCCACAATGATGTGCTCTCGATCACAAGGGAAGACACCACGCGCACATAAGACGAATATGTCATATATTCCAACTCGCTTCCAGAAATCTTTAAGCTTTGGTTTCAAAATGTTGAACCAATCATACCGATTGAGTTTTCCATCCTTCATATTTGGGTGGCTGGGGTTTTTTTTGGCGGTGATTGAGACTTTGCCTTTTTTGGGCGGCGCAAGGTCAGTCTTCATGGAAGGCCCATTCGGCCAACCATTAAATGGCCCATCACTTTCCAGCCTTGGGTCAGAACTTTTGTTTATATAGATGTGCGACTTGATGTATTGCAAGTTTGAGTAAGTGTGCTTATAGTTGCTAATCGGGGATTTTAGTCATTTTGTGCTTTGCACGTGATTCTTTTCCGTATCAAGTGAGTTCTTTGTACGGTTTCCATCATTAATTATTATCGTTTTTCTCAAAAAAGTAAAAATCTATATTGAATAAGGGGGTATATTGAATTAGGATTGTATACGATTTTGAAAGATTTTTTTTAAGTGATAGATTCCTGGAATTGTATAACTCCTATAGGTTTTACCAGGATAATAAACTTGTATAGACTTTTATTATAGACTTCCATACTTTTATATGAACTTTTGTTTTAGATTAGATATATTTGCATAGACTTTAGTCACTCTTTCTTCCCAACACTATTCTATGTATGTAAGGATGCGTTGGGATCAGAAGTTTGTCTTTGCCCAACTGTGCTTAATCATGAAAAAGGAAAAGCACTTCAATTCTAGACTCTATTGTCAAAGCTTTGGCTGGGCATTAATATTTGGAAAAACATTCAACTTATTGCGGGAACTAATAATTTTTCAATTGGATGTATGTCCATGAGACTACAATTTTGGAATTGTCATGGTTGGGCATTTTCCTCGACAATTCCTCACGGAAGATGCTTTTATGCACTATTAGCCCCCTACACTGTGCCTCTCTCTTTCTTATTGGAGGTGTTGGCAGCTTTGTTTTTGTGCGTTTGTCTTTGTTTTCTACTATGAATGTTCTCCTCGAATTCCTTGCGGCTTTGCCTCGATGTTGGATCTTCTCCACGTGTTTCACGTTCTGGAGCATCTCTCCTCAAGTAATACTATTCCTGCAGGATGCTTTTAAAGTGCATTTGACACTTACCTCTCGGATTATGGTAGCGCTCTCTGCACCTGTGATGGCGTATCCATCACCATCTTCCTCTGGTTCTTTGGTTTCTCTGACTTCTTCGGTGGTTTTGGTCTTGCGTTGGGTGCCTTGCCAATTGGTTATGGGGGGTGCGGCATTTCTAATTTCCTGTTTTATGGGTTTTCTTTTTTGTTTCTTGGCTTTTGTTGTTCTTTTTAATTTAGAAGCTGGGTAGAAGCTTGGTTCTAGCCTTGAGCGAGGTCTAGCTGCTTCTACCTGGTTCGTGTATTTCTGGCTCATTTCCGAATCTCCCGTTTTTGGTTTCTTTGAAACCAAACATTGACAAAAAAAAAATGGATTAACTAATAAAAAATTTTAAAAATTATATATATATGCTTTTCAATGGAGATGACGAGTATTCCCCTAGATGGAAGAAGTTTTTCTTTGAAAAGTAACATGTATGACAAAAATAGAAATTATTTAACTTCCAAAGACACCCACCACAAAATCATGAAAAGCAAAATTTATAAGAAATTCAAATTTAGGCAAAAATTTAGGTATGGTTATGTTTTTATTCATGTGGATAGATTCTCTTTTTGCTTCTCTTTGCGACTCTTAAGTGTATGCTTTCAATTTAAGTTTCTCTGTTTTCACCTCCATTGTATTGCTATCTATAATGTTTCTGTTTTTCCATTATAAAATGAATGGATGATTTAATATAGGCACTCCCCCATATGAAAAGAAGCTCTTATAATATCTTCACGGCCACTTTCTTCCTGGTTCTCCTTTTATTGGCTCCACATCCAAGTCTAGCTAGCATTTTTAGATCTCTTGTAGTCAATCAACGTTCTTTGTGATTCTTAACGGACGGTACCAAACAAGAAAAAATCATAGAGAAAGAAGGAAAACCAACAAGAAAATTGAGAGAGCGTACCTTTGGAGGGTGGTTCGTCTTCTGCAAAGAGGAAAAAAACACGTTGTATGAAATCTTTGGGGTGGAGGTTGGACTTATGTTGGCCTTTATTATTTATACCTAAACCCTAGAAGTTCTCCAAACTCCAACACTCAATTAAATCCTTCCAAAATCTCTCCTTTTGAATACAGGTAAATTTATTTGGACTTTTTCTAAGTCCTAATTGAATACACCCACATTTAGATGAACATTTTAAAAGTTCAAACAAGTCTGAATTGAATACACCCAAATTTTTATAGACTTTTTAAAAATTCATTAAAATCTAAGACCACTCTTTGATATCCTACTCAAAAAAGTAAACTAAAAAACTATGATTCTTTTTAAAAACATTTGTTTTCAAATAGTGATTTTAAGATTTAAAAACTTGTTTGGTATTGAACTCCTAACTATTTTTAAGATCTAAAAAAAATTGAAATTAAAATAAGAAAATCATAAACCCTAATCCCCAAATTGAAATTAACAAAAAAAAGAAGAAAAAAGATGTGAGGCATAAACCCAATCAATTTTGGTGGTGTGCAAAAGAGAGAGAGAGCGACAAAGAGGAAGGAGGAGACAAAAAAAATTGTAAAACCTCACTTTTTTTGTTTTTAATATTCCCCTAAATTGAATACACCCAAAATTTTAAAGTATTTTAAAATATGCTTATTCTATATAGTGCCCCCTGAACGTTCAAATCTCGACTTTTTCAGTGAAAGTCAAAGTGACCCACTTTACCCCATTGACCAAGGTTTCTTGTTTAACTTTTTACCCTTATCGTTAACTCCATCCATAAGTTAGTTAAAATTGCTTACATGCAGGTGTATTTCAGTAATTTTCTACACGTGGATTATTTACTCACTAATTTAGATGATGTGGCAAAATAGAGCCCACCACCATCATAGACAAAAAAAAATTTCAATTACCTTTAAATAATTTAAAAATCAATTATACAACATAAAATTTATAAATTAATTAATTAAAAAAGAAAACCCAAGCAAACCCCAACTTTATTCCCCAACAACACCAATGCCTTTATGCTCCTCTCTCTTTGTCAACAAACCCAATCCGAGCTCCCAACACCCTAGCCATCATCATCCTCCACCAAACCACCCTCCTAGATCTCTCCTAATGCCCTCCTCAACTGGATCTTTGCGCCCACCTACAACGAACAGCTCCAATCGCACAAACTTCCCACAACCATTGTCATCGACACACCTACCCTCCTCCCATGGCAAACCCATTCACACCCTACCCCTTTATCTCTAGACATAATCATAAGGCAACAACGGAAGAGAGCACGTAGATGGTGGTGTTCCCGGGGCACTAAGATCGAAATTTTGGGGAGTTGAGTTTCTTGATAAATTTTGGCGAGACAAGAGAGGAATAGAAACATGAGACCACCACCACCATCCCTCCAACCCGACTCGATGCTCCCTCTCCCCTCCCTCAATTATTTTTTGCACCTTTTCATTCCTTCATTCCTCTTGGAAATTTTTGTACTTGGTTTTCCCTTTGCGTGGGTGGGAGGATTGGGGTGGTTGGGTAGGGTTTTCTTTATTTTCAAATTTATTTTACTTTATTTATTATGTTATATAATTGATATTTTAATGTTTTAAATTATTTTAAAGGTAAATAAATTTTTATTTAATTTTTGGTCCATGTTGAGTATAGGTTCCACCTTGCCACATCACTAAGATTCCTGGATAATAAGCCATGTACGAAAATTATAAAAATATCCATGTCGCGTCAGCAATTTTAATAGACTTTTGGATGAAGTTAACGGTATAGGGTAAAGCAAAACGGGAAACCTTGATCAAGAGGGTATAGCAGATCACTTTGACTTTCGAGGGGTAAAATGAGATTTAACCAAATTTTAGGGGCATTACGTAAATAAACTTTTAAAATATTATAAAATGCTAATTCAATACGCCCACTAAATGTTTTAGGCTTAATGGCTCCAGTCCATCCTGAAACATTGGTCAATTCTTACTTTACCTTCTTAAAGTTAAAGTGACCCACTTTGCCCCATTATCCAAGGTTTGATGTTTCACAGTGCCCTCTACTCTGGATTCCATCAAAACTCTGTTAAGTTTAATGACTGGCAATGGTGTTTTAGTAATTTTGTGCACTTAGGTTTTTTATTCACAAATTTGAGTGGGTAATGTGGCAAAGTGGAGCCCACCTCCAACATGGATAAAAAAAATAATTAAAAAATAATAACTTTAAAAAATTAAAATAAACATAAAATTTAAAACTTTAAAAAATTGAATTCTCTCTCTCTCTCTCTCTCAAGCTTAGATATTTCAGTGATACAAAACATGCAATTCATCATGAGCATTCAACTCAAAATAGCAAAACACCACAGAAACTTGTTCTAAAGCAATGTGTGCTTATCAATCAAAACTATTGAAGAAGTAGAGTAGATTGGAACTCATAACCAATGTAGAATTAAAATTTTCATAATCCAAATAAGTGGGTTTCAAGGAAATGAAACTAAGAGCAACTAAGACGATAATTTTGTCATAATCTCTCTCTCTCTCTCTCTCTCTCTCTCTCTCTCTCTCTCTCTCTCTCTCTCTCTCAGGTGGGTTGCGATGGGGAAAATGGGCAAGAGGGGCAAGGTTGGGGAGAAGGGGAATGGGTATGGAGGTGGGACTTCAAGTGGGAGTGGGGTCGGAAAACAGGAGGGAGGGGCGATGGGTCTGAATGGAGAAAGGGGGAGAGCGAGAGAAGAAATTGGGGAGAAGGGTAGAGAAATGGGTGGGGTGGGGGCGATGGGTTTTTGGGTTCTACCCGAGGAGAGTGGGTCCGGGGGGGGGAGGGGCGATGAGTCCTGGGTTCTCGCAGAGGAGGGAGGTGGGTCCAGAGTTGGGTGGGGAATTTTTTTTTTCTTTCTAAAATCTATTTTATTTTCAATTTTATGTTTGTATTTTAATTTTTAAAGTGATTAAAACATAGGTGCACAAAAAATCACTAAAACACCCGTGTTAATCATTCGGACTTAACGGATTTTTGGATGAAATTAACGGTAGGGGCGGATGTGAAACACCAGAGACTCGTAAAGGGCAAAATGGGTCACTTAACTTTAAACGGATAAAGTGAGAATTGCCAATGTTTTAGATTACTAAAATTTCTGATTGGAGGGTTTAGAATCCAACTCAGCTGAATACAGCTGAACTTTCCTTCAGAATCATTGAAATCTGAATTGAAGAAGCCCTTCTCCTCCTAATACAAAATTATTAAAAGGAAAAGAAAACAAGACAGAAAAATAGTAACACCAACTCATTTCTCCTCCACGAGGACGAGGACGCGGACAACAACGACCAGCCGTAGGAGCTTCACAACCACGATTTTAGAACAAAGAAAACACTCTTCTTCTCTATAGCTCCTTGAGACTCAGTAGCCCTCGTCAGTTCTTCAAAACTAGAAACACAGTGAAAGAGAAGAGGGGAAGATGGATATGAGAGTTTGAGGCGAGGGTGAAACCTCTGGAATACAAAGTGAAGGCGATGTCACGTCATCGCCGTCCCAGAAGGCGGGTCACGTGCTCGACGCCGACCTCCGCTCCCACTGGTCCAGCCGCTACCAACACCAAGGAGTGGATTCTTCTCGAGCTCAACGTACCTCCTCTCCCTCCCTCCCTTTCTGCTCTAACCCTAACCCTAATCCTACCTATTTTATGATTCACTTAATCTGATTTAGTTTAAATTTTGTCTTCTGGGTTTGGTGGGAACCTTGCTTGTTATCGCACATACGAATTTACAATAAGTCTCTCTTCGAATGGGAAAATTCAGTTGGCTTACGCTACAAGGTTCGTCAACTGCTTTTTTGTTTGTTTGTTTTTGTTTTGAGTATGGGAAATTTCATTTCTTTGTCTAACTAGACTCATGAAAGTTGTTTGCTTTGAATCCACTTTTAGCATCTGTGGTATCTTAACATAATTGATTGTATATGATTTAAGGGTAATGTGAACTGCTGATATGGCTTCAAACTTCAGTTCTGCATGTTTTAGATGAATTTTCTACAAGTTGTTTGCTCTGGGGTTTTTACTTCATTTCATTTTTTGAACAGCCAGAGACATTTGTAAAAGTTCGCCCACGTTGTGAAGCACCGCGACGAGACATGATCTATCCCATGAACTATACTCCCTGTCGCTATGTGCAGAATATCTTATTTGAGGGGAAATCCCATAGCTATTTTCTTCATACAGGTGATATGGGAATTATATCTGCAACATTATTGATTTGATCTGCCTTTGCATATGAAATATGAATAAATCCATATGTGTTTGTTGCGATAAATTTCATTTATCAAGTTCTGATTTTGCCCCCCATGCCGCACCATTTGTCCTTTTGTTATAGCTAACTCTCCAATGAAATAACAAGTCCATCCCCAATCCTTTGAAACTTCCTAACTTTTCTGCCAGTTTTGAATATATATACATGTATATAAATATATAAATATATTATTTTTACTCTTCGATTAGTCCTGCCTAATAACGATTGCAATCATGTGATTTAATGAATCACATCTGAGTTATAGATTTATTGGCACTAAGTTTTCTTATTTTCTAACGTTTTAGCTTAACTAAGTGACTGGCCTAAAACCAGAGTTCAACCAGTTGTGAAGCTCTGTCCGTCCATTATATCACAGAAACAGATGCCCATGATATGCATCTTCAGGTGAGATACGATTATGCTATCTATAATGTTTACGTGTACCCTGTTTTTGTATTTTTACTCTTTCTTATGATGCCTACTAGTTTGTAGTTGCTTAGAGACATGGCAAGTCGGCTGCTTGTGTTCCTTCCCAACTTGAGGTATATAATTGTCTTAGATTGTATATAATTTTCTTTTATTTCTGCTTTTAGTCCTTTATTTTTCTTGTCTCTTACCCTTTCTGATTTCTTCTATTTTCTATTACACTGATGGCAATTTCTTTGCACCCTTTTCTTGCAAACAGTCCAGCAACCTTAACAACTTCTTCGATGCTGCTAAAATTCATTACGTTTTCTTGCTATGCTTACCGACCTTCTCCATACTAATCTTGGGAATGAAAGGTATGTACCTGCTTTAATATCTTTCATGCATGCTATCTCCCAAATCCAGCTTGCAATGATCTTTGCTTGCATGTTGTTACAGATGATGTATGTGCTTTATCTTCATGCCTTTACAACTCAATTGCTTAATTTTTGTGAGCACAAAGTGATTATTTAGAGTATTCTATAGTAAAGAATTTCTTATTTGCTTCTATCTTAGAGGTGTTTATATCTCTTTGTGATTTAATGATAGCTATAGAAATATTTACAGGAGTCCCTGGTTTTATTCTTTTGAGCTTATCAAGCTGCATATTTAACTTTTGGAATGAGAATTGATTTGAACGAAAAATTTTTTCCAGTTTCAAACCTTATAATCCTCTTTCTATCTTTCCCTGTTTGTATTCTCTGTTACTGCTCCTTTTCATGTTTTATGGAATATATTCATCTTCCTTGATTTCCCTCTTTCACCTTGATGCGGAGTGGAGGTGACAGAGGGTGTAAAGGTTCTTAAGGGAAAAATAATTGATGACACATTTGAGGGTTGGTTGTAGGAGTAGGGGTTTAAGTGGCAAATCTAGTGCCCGAAAGGTTATCTTTAGGCAGATCTGCAGGGATTTTTCTTTTTGGGGGTAGAATGTGCAGGGATTATATGGGGAAGAATTATCAGAAGTTTCAACCTTTAGGGTAGGAGTTTAACTTGAGTGTGATTTAGAAGATTGTTGTTTGGAGGTTTGAGCTGGTAATCAAAGAAATTTTTGTTGGGTGCTGCTTTATTACTTAAAATAAGGTCTACGTCTTAGTGGTCAAGCGCTTTTGTTTGGTTAGTTTTGGTTGATAAAGTGAATTGAAGGATTAGAGTTTGTTAATTTGTGCGAAGTCTCGCTTTGAAGGTCTAACACTGATTCAAAAAGTTTCCTGAAAAGAGCGCATATAGGCATCTTTTACGAATATGTTGTACATATATTGGTTCGGCAGGCTAAATGCTACTCTAGCATTACCCAAATGGGGGTCTTTGGCAGGTTAAATGCCTGTCTGGCTTATGGTCTGGGGGCTGCCTTCTGCTTGGTCCATTGGTTCATGTAGAGGTCATAAACCTTATCCTATATTTAACTTAACCCTAAAAACAAGCTAGAATCATTGAAAATTCATGTCTTTCTTTTCAGCCCAAGAATTACAGGCCAGTGTACAGGTGCAATCACGGAGCACTTTTCTTCCTTTTTTTCCTGTTCCAATGTTTAGTGACATATTCCCATCAAATAATTAAATTTCAAATGGTTAAACAACTCGAAGTCCTTCTAATTCAGTCATCTAAAAGCTGCATTAAACATTTTGCACATCAGATGTCTATATGGACAACGTACATCTAGGAATGACACATTTGAAACATTTTGTAAGTTTCCTGTTTCACCAATTAAATTTCAACTTGTTCTATAATTTTTCAGCATTTCAGTATTCATCGCTCATGTAGATCTCTCATCTTTTTGCACTCTATTACACATTTAGGTCACTCAGCTATGCCAATGTACTTACTATCTCATGTTGTCTTCTATTGATACTGCAGGACAGCTGCAAAGTCTTTCAGGCAATATCTCAACTCTGAAGTTTTAGACATAGTCAGCTGTCATCAGCCTTAACCGTGTCTTCTAACTTTGAGGTCTCTTTTGCTCTTTTTTTTTTCTTCATCATTGCTCTTTTCTTTTTGTCTTTGACTTCACAACCATCACTTTACTCCAATGTTCCCTCTCTGGACTGGTGGCCTGTATAGAGGATTGATATAAATGAACTTTTTATTATTTATGATCTTAGATGATTTATAGCTTGCTCCTTTTATTGTATGCAGCCACGAAGTCAGGCGGCATTTCACCTTCCGTCTCTCAACATCCAGTTCTCTGTGTACCCGTGCCAGTGCAATTTTTGTGCTGTTGAGAAAGGCATATAAAGATTCTGATTTAATTATTTTCCAGAATGGTAATAATGAGTTCTCCTCACTTTTTCCTTTTTGATGGTCGTTTGGCAAGGTTTTAATTTTACTACATGATTGGACACTTTTATGCATTTGATCTCAGGCTGCTAGAGTTTCTGCATAAGCTTCTGAGCCTGTGGCACATGAAGGATCAACACCTCCTGGTGAAGTGACATATGGAGATGAGACAGTAGAATCAGGAAATAACTAATTGCAAAGTTTATTAGTTGATTACTCAAACTTGTTTGGGGAAGAGTTCCAGTTGCCTGGTGATCACTGGGACTCGAGCTCTCTTAACATCTTGGATATGGGGCACATGAGGAGGAAGGGATTTTACATGTTCTTTCTGCTTGCGTCACAGGTTGATACAGCAATAGTGATATTAAACTCAATAAGCATCCTCTATTACTCTGATGTGCTTTGTTCGCTGCTATGATCTATCCACTTCAATTTAACCTGTGATGTTTCTCAGCCTCAGCTCTCCAGGCAATTAGCAGATCGAACTTCTCACTTCTGGTCTGCTTACCGCTAGTTCAAGCATTACTGTCAGGTTGATCCCACCTAATCACTCTTCCTAGTAATTCCATGTCATATAGATGCTTAATAATTTGAAGTTCCACAATCATTCTTAGAAGTTTTGGAAAACCAGAATACTGTGTATTTCTAGTTAAACCCTAATGTGTGCCTTTCTGAAATGTTGCTTTACAAAAAGTAGTTTTATACTAATCAGAACAATAATACAGACATATATATGTGTTTATTTTTTAATGTTTTCTTTCTTGTCTGAAGTGGTAGTTAGTTCTACTTTTGTTTTTTATGTTTAAGCTTTTTTAGGTTAGTTGACCAATTGACTTTGGTCTATTTTGTTGCCACTTTCTTCTGGGGACTCTTTTTTTTCTTTGTTTGCTTTCAAATTTTAAGTTTTACCATATACACATAATGGTTTTCTAAAACTTTTTTTACATTAAATTAGAAATTTGGATTTCGTTGATCTGATTTTCTGAATTTTACTGAGAATTTTTGGGTATTCTGGTTGATCAATTTGTTTCACATGTTCTTCTTGGGTTTTATCGGCTTTCGTCCCTCTGTAGCCGTCCGTCTGACATTGTCGTTGATAGTTTCTCTCAATGGAAACAACCAATTGTTTGACAAGCCCTCTCCCACGTTGTGCTTAATGTTAATGAAAATTATTCATTTTTGGCTTGGGTGAATTTGATGTTGTATTTTGACCAGATGGGTGATCTTATTATTCTGATCATGGTGTTCTGCTGCAGATTGGGCAACATAATTTCATCATTATACCGTCAACTTCTTCATGCTTGTCCTGGCTGTTTATGCAGTCATATTCACCATCACATGTTAGTGACTTCTTATTATTATTAGCCTGCTTAGAATTCTGTCCTTGCCTATTAATCTCTATTTCTAATATGTTTTTAAAATTTTTTTATATGTGAGAATGAGAGAAACATTCTTTGCATTTGAGTATATGACCAATTGGATGAAAAATAATATTCTGTTGATGTCGAAAAGGATGACGTGTTTGGTTCAAGGTGTATGAATGGAAATAGTTAAATTTTCCTTGTGAGACTTTTTGATATTTAGTGGATACTTTTACTCATAGCAGTGTGTGTTCCCATAAATATAACTTCTATAAGCACAGAACCCATTACCTATTGTTCAAAGCTTTATTTTTTAAGGAGTATATTATTGTGCTTTTGGGAACAGATTGTGTTTACTTTTTGTTTTGCAGGCTAAGGCTGCATGTGTTTTGATTAGAGTCTCTGTTGTGGCGTGCTAGCACCTTGGCTAAGTCAAGTGATTGCAAAGGTTTGTCTGAGGCAGATTTCTTTGTGTAACTTTCTCATAGTGTGGTTGCGTTTCCCGTGTGTTTACACTTTCTACTGGAACTTCTTCTTTTAAGTTTGAAATACAGGTTGATACTGACGAGCTTCTGGAGGATCTTTTGGGTGTAATTAGGTCTGCTTTTCAATTATATGAACAAGAAATATTAATGTTATAATGTTCTTATGTAGTAGTCTCAGATCTCAAAGGTGAGGAGGATAGAGTTGGATCGTGTGTGCATTAATAGAACTTTGATGAAGTGACGACTGGGTCAGCTGTTAAAGTTTTTTGTTTTTGCACATGGGATATTTTAGGGTTAAAATAGATAATAAACTTTCTGCAGGATAGAGTTACTAGGTTTACATGAACTTTGAATGTTATGCATTTTCTGACAGCTGGCTTTTTTTCATTATGTAGGAAACTTTCTATTGCTTTTGTTTTGGTACTCGCCACTCCCTGCTCATACTCGTGCTGCCTTAAAATACATTGTTCTGGCTCTCTCTCGTCACATGGATGATATGCTGGGAAGTGTTGGTTCTGATTTTGTTTGGTTTTCTTGTCATCATGATTGGTATTTAAAACTATCTGCTTCATTTTTTGGTTTATATGTTAGTGTCTTGGATAACAAGAGGCTCAAATGTTTCTGTTTGGATGGTTGCCATGTTAGCTTTTTGTAATGTCATTGTCAATTATCCCCTTTGGTATTCTTGGATTTATAACTGCTACATAAGTTTACTTTTATTTGTACATTTAAAAGAATCTTTCTATAATGGCTATGTTTCTTTTTTCTTCTTTTAATTTAAAAAAGATAACTTCTTTTTGTTGTACTTTTTTCTGTTTAGGAAGTAATAGTGATGCTCTTTTTGTGAGAGATGCTGAGCCTTTTTCCTTATCCTGCTGTAGGAAGATTAAAAGGAATAATAGCCTTTGGAGATCTTCTTCTGCACGTCCCAAAGAGCAAAAGGGGGATTGTTATATGCCCTCAATGTGATTCGACAACGCAGTCAGAAACCAGCATTTCTTCCTTCACTGGAATCTGAATGAAGGCGCTATGATATCATTGCTCCTCGGTGGTACATGCCTGTCTAAGGAAGAATTTACTAGTGGCTCATTTTAAAGGAATTGGGGATATTTGCTATAAAATATGATTATGGATGCCATTTGACTTGTTGGCTTTCCTCCTGAATATTATTTATTAAGTGTATTTCTCAAATGTATATGAAAAATTCCATATGGCTCTGAAGAAAAGATGAATAATCTTTTATTTTATTGTTACCACAGTTCACAATGCATAAATAATCTTCTATCTACTGTTACCACAGTTCACAGTTCACAATGCACAAGTGAATGTTACTCCTGTTGTTTCCCGCATACCGCTTTGTTTATTGATTTTTATATTTTCAATTCGACATTTTGTGTTTTTCGCCTATGACAATTTTTGTTGGCTCTTTTGGATTGTTGATGGATATACAATTCTTGATGCAGTGTGTGTACTCTAATATTGGAACCTCACATGCAGCTACCTCCTGAAGTTCAACCTTCGAACATCTCCTGTCCCTAAGCACTGGAACCTGAATCTTTATCTGGTTTTGTCTTCATTTCTTCAGCTTCTCACCATGGGGTAGCTTCAAAATCAAATAGCCAGGATGAATTTAACGGGAGGATGGATGTTTCTGATACAGCCGTAGAACTCAACATTTCAGAAGGCGCCAGTCTTTTTTTACCTGCCAGAACTGCATAACATTCTGTTGCGTGTCATCCAGTTTCCCAACGAGAACAGTTCTGTCTCTAACCATGGGGATTATTGGCTCTGAACCAGAACATCTGGTTGGGAAACATTTTCCACCATTTAAATTGACTTTGAACTGCAATGCTGGTTTCTCTGGAAATATTTCAACTTGCAAGCAATTTTTCCAACTTTAACCTATTAGGACTGCGAGCTCAGGGCTTCTGAATTTAAACGAATTTGGGCCTAGATTTGCATTCACAGATGAGATTTCCCCATTAAAACCATGATGCTGCTATAGATGCTTTGCTCTTGGCTGCAGAGTGTATGTTGAAATCCATTTTTTTGATGTTTTTTAGAGGAAATCCAAAGTTAATGAAGGAGTATACGCCAGTAGGTATCAGGAATCCACAAAATCATGAAATTGGATGCAAATGGTCTCTGGAAAGTCTAAGAATGACCTGAGACAATATCTCTTCTTGAAAGGAAAAGAGACAAAATTGTTCTTCGATTCTGCTTGAAGGCTGCGGTTAGACAGAGAGAGTATTGGAGAAGGTTTCAGATGGGAGGACTTACATCCGTTCTACACCGTAGGATTTGATGAACAAGTAATTAAGTTGTCTCCGCTTGATGTACAATCTGCGGTGCCATAGCCTTGGTTCAACAGAAATCAAGCTTTGTTGTGCTTTCTGATTAAACGATTGCGAAAGGGAGCAGCACTTGATGCATGAAATTCTTATGCAGTGTATGATATTCTTGAATTCTGCGACTAACTTATCTGTGCTCCAGGAATATGTAATTGACATTCATTAAATCCGCTAAGTACTAAATGGATGCTAACATCCCTGTATAGTTTAGGAAAACAATCTGCAGGTGGAGACGGAAACAATTCATCGGATACAGCGACGATGGGAATACTGCTTGAGAGATTGGTAATTTCTCAAGAGCGTGACGAAATGAGGAAACAGGCTTTGCAATCAATAAAAATGGTTTCCGTTATGGGAATCTGATTCCACCTTCAGCCTGGATGCAAGGATTCCAACTTTTCTAATGCACATCACCTCTTTTTTCGACTTCTTGGTTCGATGGCATCTGACGTAATGCCAAGACAGTACATGAAAGGACCACTTTACTTGCTTCTGATCTACCACAGCTAACATCTCTATTGTCTCATTTGCAGATGAACTTTCTGTTGTAGATGATGTTGTAGTCGGAATCTGAGAGATCAGGGGGCGAAATTTTTCTGCACCAACTAAAGATTTTAAATTGCTGATCAGCAGCATCAGGACCAATCTTTTCGTGTCAGTTTTACCCTGATCTCTTTAAGTTCTCTCCTAATATGCAAAAGCAATTTGAAGCTTTGGAGAAACCATTTTGGAGGCTGTTGGGTCGCATTAGAGGTCTTTTCCTTCCGCATGATACCCGATATTTGTGTTGGTTCTCTGATTTGTTTCATGGCCATTTCTTCATACAGAGCAGCTTTCTGCTCGAAATGGTCTAACCATTTGAAAGGCTATGTTTCAGAAGATGCCAAAGCAATCAGTCCTCTATACACTTGAAGCCAGTAACCGAGCACATGGAAGCAATGGTGCCGAAAAGTGTCCCTGAGTGGTGCAAGTGCTGGCATGTCTTTGTCAGGCATCTTACTGCGATGTGTCATTTCTTGATTCTGTATTGTCTTTATTGAAACCAATAGTTTTCATATTCTTTATATAAGGTGTCTGATGGAGGAAAGGTCGGTGGTAGATGATTCGTGTGTTAATTTTGGTGGTATTAGCTTTATGACTTTTCACCTAACATCAGACGGGGTGTAACCAAGATAATTCTACTGAAAAGTATAGGACAGAGGAGTGAAGGTTTTCATTTTGGCGTCTGTTTTTCCTCATTTATCTGCTAGAAGGAGGAAGGAAGATGCTAAGTACTTATTTTTTAAGCAAAACTTACTCCGTTCCAACCAACTTCTTCTTTTCCACAATTACCTTTGTGCATTCCAGAGCGTTATGGAGTGTTGCAGACTATCTGTGGTTCAAGCTTTGAGTTCTTGGTGCCATCCCACTGGAGCTTTCCACTGAGGGACAACATGAAAGTGGACTGGAGTCACATTCGTGGTTCCTAGTGATGTCTATCGCAGTTCAAGTGTGGATAAGGCCTCCGAGAAGTTAGAAGGTGACAATGTCGGTGCTGATATTGTGAATAAAGAGGTTTATATGTTTATTTCCTGAGAAATAGAAGAATTCTCAAAACACTTGGAGGGTCTTATTGGTAGGCTTTACTTGAAGGAGCTATGTTGGAATCTTCATCGTCGACTATCTAAGAAGATGACTATTACATCAACAGAGTGTTTTATGTACTCAGATTCTTGGCATCGATTGCACAAAAAGTTAATGATGCTAGAAAAATGACGCCGAAATTTCTTCCATCTATGTCATTGACAACTTCCCTGATCATTGGAGGACTGGTTTTTTGAGTGTGATTTCTGAGACCATTTCTGACCCTTCAAGAAAACAATGCTAGGAAGTTGCTTCTGTTGTGTTGATTGTGTACTGCTGTGCCCCATAAGTTTGGCTTTAATTGTGGATTGGCTCCATCTCTTCTGCAATAAAGAGTAGTTCTTACAATGCACAGAAAATTTCTTGGCGCTTACAAGTGATAAATGGCTATTGATTTTACTTACCAAAGGTGTCTCCATTCCCTCACTCAAGGAATGTGAGGTTCCTCTTGCTAATTTGTTCTGTACAATGCTGGGTCATCCTGAACCTGAGCAACGATCTATAGCCCTAAGCTCTTAGGAAAACTATTGGCAAGGATTAGAGTGAAGGAACTCCCTCAATACTTCCATGTTCTACAAAAATTTGATTTCACCTGGATTACATCTTCCCGTTCGATCTCTCATTTGGTTTCAAGTACATGGAATCTGGTGGTTGTCCTTGCTTGATATCAATGCATCATTACTTGTAAAGACTCGGGCAATGACACTTCTTGTAGATTGTATCCCATTTATCAGCGACGTCTGCAGTCTTTTCTTGCTGCGGCTGATAGTGTTCTTGGCTGGGAAGAGAGCTTCCTGTCGAAATCTGAGGCCAACATGCTGAGGCTTTCATTAGCACTAGTTGCTGGTGCTGTCTATACAGCCCGAATGAGGGTGTCTCTACTGATCCCTCAGAATGTTTGGAAGAATATTGAGACTTCTGGCATCGTCAAAGCCTGGTTTCCACCTTGTTATGTTCTCTAATTTATTGAATTATTCTGGAAATGTTGGGAGTGAATGTTTTGTCTTTCCTTTTTTGTTTATTTTAATTTTTAAATTTTTCATTGTCCTTTTCTAGATGGAAGGTCTGGGAATGTGGAGAAAAGGGCTTGCCAAGTCTTGTGTAGATTGAAAAGTGAAAGAACATGGAGCTAAAGAGGTAGGTAACGGGAAAATTATTGTTTATTGTTGTAAGATTCTATAATATGTCAAAGATATTGGAGTATATGCCAAACATTTTCGTTGGAACTGGTTTATTTTCTTTTTTAATTGTTTTAATCAGCAATATAAAATTATATTCCTCTTCTAATTGAACCACATTTTACATGTAAGGTCCTGAGAGTTGTGCTCACTTTGAGCGCTTTCAAAACAATCTGACCCATTTTTTGAAAGTACTCGTGAGTCCGTTCTTCAGGTGAGGAGACATTTTCAAGATAATGTGGTAAATTTAATTTGATTGCAGAGAGTGATTTTCCTGATGTTATTGTCATTTTGTTTGCAGCGTAAAATCTTTGCTTGATACACGCCATTCAAAAAATTTAAGGTGGGGAATTGAGTTCAATCATGCATAATTTTCTGCAAATGTAACACCACACATTTACAATCCTCTGGGTAAATTTCTTCTTAGATGGTCATAAAGTTGTTATTGAACTAAGTGTGCACAAATTCAGATAAATTAACTTGAACTTCCATTATACATTGTAACCGAAACTTATACTATTTTATTTATATTTTCTGAATGAAGCTAGATTGCTTATAGAGGTCATTGCTTCTGTTATAAAAAGGGTGAGATTGGCGTCAATACGATATTTATATGTGTTGATCGCATATTCAATCTTGTGGCATGTATTGTTTAACAATTGTTTCTCAAATTTCTGCTATGAATGTTTTGCCTTTTAATCAATTTTAGGTCTTATTTATTTATTTATCAAATTCTGAACCTTTGAAAAAGCCCTAATCTGATATTAACAGTCATAACTGTCATGGTATCTATACATCTCAAATGCTATCTGAACAGGCATCCAAGTCCAATATTTATTTAACTGTGGAAAGATTAAAGAAAACATATTAGAACTTTGAGCAATTGTATTACTTTGATATTGCTGTAGACGCTTGAACAGATATGATTCTTTTATGTTCCCCAAAATAAGAAAAACAGGATAACTATTCGTCTGTGTCCTATAAATGTTACAAAAGGAGGGATTCAGGATAAGAGATAAAATTGATCTTACTCACAATCTCCATCTCTTATTTTTTTTTATATCCCTTACTTTTTCCATGGGTACCTCAAATTATTTATTGACTTATACTGCCTTCCATCTCCTAGTGGCTTGATCTGTGAGTTCTGATTTGTGACAGGTCCTTGTCATTACAACTTCTCAAGTTGATACTTTGATATTTTCTCAAACAAAATTGACCAAGAGGTTATGGTAGGCCTGTGACTACAATCTGTTGCTTTCATTACATTCCCAACTTATACATGTCTTTCTATTAACTGAATATGTAGATTGGGACTAGAGGAGACTGAACTGGAATGGGACATCCTAGGAAGAAACATGCATTACATGAATCACCAACCAAAGATGGACATCAGATTCTTTTCTAAGCTGTAAAGCTTTCTTTCCTTATATTTCTCAGTAAGCTATTGGCCGTTGGAGTAATGGTACATGTGAACCTCTTGTGAAAATGAGTTTTTGACACTTTTTGTTTTCAGCTCCCGTGGAATATGTTGCACGTTTTAAGCAAATAGGAGGGATTTCATTCATTTTCCTTGTGCAGTGATAAAAATATTAATGGTATTTTCATTCCTTAAAATATTTTTTACCACTTACCCACACATGTACCTTTGGTGACACCCTCTTTCACGTATCTTGAACCCTCTGAATATTACTTTTTAAGTTAGTATTAAAAATTTTGTTTTTCTTGAAATTATTATGGGCTGGTGACACAGACAAGTTATTGTGAGATTGCATGATGTTCCCAGTTTTACCTCTTGTGAAATTTTTCCAGTCCCTAGTTTTAATTGGTATTAACCTGTAATAAAACTAACTGCTAGACAACACTAGATGAGCTTCAGAATATCAGCAGTCAGTAATCAGGCTATTTTACAATTTTTATTGTAGAGTTTGCATCCTTATATTGAATTGCAATATATTGTGGTGCACTGTCAAGTGGTTCTCTTCCCAGGCGTTTTTATTATTGAAAAGAATAAGGTTCTTATCTTCCTTAAATGATCCCACTAGCTCAAACGTCAGTTGTTATATGTTCTGAGTCCCCGTCCCCACTGGGACCTTCTCTGAAGGCACCTAATCTTTGATGGCTGATGAGCACCCAATTTTAAAATAATTGAATCTTACATGCATCAGCTAGACAAAATAAATAATCTTATACATGTAAAACCCTTCAACTTTTGTGCCCTCTTTTTAAAAGGTTTACGTTTCTTTAGCTTGGTATTTTTTTAGACTTCTAATTTAGTTTTGTGATTCTTCCTTTGCTATCCAGAAACCCCCAAGCTCCATGAAAGCATAAGTTGACCGCAGGCAGAAAAGAGACCCCTTATGAGACATGCCCGCCAGAAATGTTTGAAGAGGCAGCTTTCTGAGAAGCTGAGCTACTCATTAGTACTTGATAGGTGTTGCTTCCTTCGTGGCTCATCTTGCCTTATATTGTAGTGATTTGATATTTGTTGGTCCACAACTAACATCTGGACTAACGTTCCCATGGAGAGAGCAGCTGAAGTTGAAAAGGATCTTGAGAGACAGAGATTGCTAGAACTTGAGCGGTGAAAAACCAGGGAGCTGCGACAGAACCTTGAGATGGAGTAGGAAGAACAAGCCCAGGTAAAACCCCTTTTCAGTACTGTTATTAATCTGCGATGAATTTCCATTTGCATGCTATTTGGATCTGCTATGTTTCAAATAATTGACATTGAAGATGCTGGTGATTGGCAGATTCTGGCAAATTTGAGTGAAGATTTTGTCAGACCATGGTAGCATTCTTTGAGACTAAATATTATATTGACTTTGTAAGTACACCTTACCCTTGTATTCTTGTTGCATGTCTCAGCTGATTTAAACCGTGAAGGCCAGGATGGACTTGGGCCTAACTGCTTTCTGTAATGCCAATATCCATTGGCAATCATGCTTTTCCCCTTCCTTCCTTTTTTCCCTACCTACTAGTATACATGTGAGAACTTTATATTAATGCTAGCATTCCTCCATTTCTCTCCCTTCCCTTACGTATCTATACATGTATTTTGTTTGTGTTTATGAAATCATACATCATACATGCATACACCCATGAAATGAATAAGATAGATATTTTGAAGTCATCACTTGAAAGGAAGAGGAATTCAGTCTTTTCTTTTTTGTTTTTTGTTGGCAAAGCTGTTGGTCATTCCATTTTTATCCCATTGCCAAGTCCTCTGATGAGGTGTCATTCTTTGACAAATTTTACTAACTTCATGGGGGGACAGACATCATCCATTCAAGTTTATTATATTTACTGTAGTCTGGAAACCTGAATGGAACTGAAAGGTGGAATTGCTGTTGTGTAAGTCATTTGGGCCTTTAGAGGATGCATTTTCTCCAGTCTCTTGTTTTCTAGAGTTAAAGAATAGTTCGTTCATACTTCAATAAGTAGAGTTGCATACTAATATCTTGAACCTTTCCTTTGGCAGAGAGACTTCAAGTAAATTGGAACAGCTTGAAGCCAAGTGCGCACCATCACGAACGCGAAGCTTTTCCTCTACGTACAGCAGGTGATCCTTTTATGTGATTTGTGGGAACTGCTTAATTATTCTGAAGTTTTGTTCATGGATGAATAGTGTAGACTGAGAATAGTGGATATCATTGTCCAGGGCATGCCACAACAAATGTAAATTAAATATAAAAATAGTGCAATATTGCTGAGCATACTTGTTTTGCTGCATATTATGAGTATATGCTGCCATTACTTATGTTTAGATTCAGTGTGAGTATTGTCATTTTGCAGTTGACAGAGGAAAGGTGTGATGAAAGAGAAATGGAAGAGCAGGGTGGTGAAGTAGCACGATAGAAATTCTGGAAATTTGCAGTTTGAACTTTCTACTACCAGTTCTTCCATGGGGACCATGCCGACTTTGGTCTGTCTGGTTTTGGACAAAATTTCTAGCAAGCCTACGTAAATTTTGATCTTAAATAATCGTCTGGATGATGGTGGCAGTGGTTATGAAGAAAATCTGGATGGAAGCAAAGTCCTCTAGGTGACACATGTACGTGCTGGAGGTCTTGACTAGTTTCAAAGCATTTGATGGACAGCCTGGTGGATTTGGATAGGGTGAGCGGCATGGTTCCGAGGGAGCAAGTCCAGGCAGGTAGTGGAGCGAGGGAGCGGAATAGAAGACGAGAGGGAGAGTGGGAAGTTAACTTTTATGACTAAATGACGATACGAATTAGTGTAGTCTGGTTCTAGGTAGCGTTTTGCTATGTGTATTTTGTAAGGATTATGTAACATTTATACGTTAAGTTATAAAATTGTGTTTAGTATCTGGATAAGGTCGCTTTTTTATTTTCGATACCGAACGAAGTCTAAACTACGAAGGGGAAGGGGGTTTTCGGGCATTCCACGCACTGTGTTATGGGGGTTCGAACCTTTGGGCCCATATTGATTGATAGATTTGGGTTGAAAGCTAGAATGAGGAGGTTAATGGGGAGGTGAAATCTCACCATTTCGACGCTAGAAGAGACAAAGTCCGTGGGGGGGTGCGTTGGGGGTACTACACCCCCTTTGATGATAAATGAAGTTCTTCATCAAATAAGGTTTGCTAAAGCTATAAGGCCCGTATAGAAGCTCCCAGATTTGGAGATTGGATTTCGGAAGGCCCAGAGTCAAAGTATCTTATTTAATTTTATTTTTAGCAAGTGGATTTAGATTAATTGAAGAAAATTTTACTACCGTCTAATTGATTTATAAATAGTAGGATGTCGACACATTATAACTTTATCTTTTATATTTTTAAAGATTAACTCTACCCTTTCAAATCATCTCCCCAATGAACAATCACCTTATTTCCTACTCCAAT